>JACXGM010019389.1:0-18429 GCA_016801145.1 Umbra pygmaea
GTAGACCCCCTTTGGTGAGCTTCAAAGACTCCTAGCTTATGTCAACAGGCCAGTCCTTCTGTCTCCTTACTTTTGTCTTAAAGATATCTGCATTCTACAGTTAATCAACTTCTTCCATAATTTGTAAGTTCCTATCCCAACATTGTATAACTTTTGTCTTTGCTCCATGATGTTCACAAGATCTATAGCTTTTATGAAATACCAAACAGTCCAGAGTAATATTAACAATCATTTCTATGTATTCTAAGGATATCTAGTTGACCTTTTGTCACAGACTCCATGTAAAGACTCGTTTCTTTTATGCTACATTGCATTTAAGTTATTGGTTATTGTTCTGTTAATTTATCATTACAACTAAAAATTATCCACACAACCCGCTCCTTCTCCACCTGCACACCTACCCCAAGTCCCCCCACTCTCCGCACTGCTTTCGCATACATGATCTTATCCACCACCTTAACCTGCTGTACCTCTGTTGCCCTCTTCTGAAAAACACACCCTCCAAAAGCAGCACTGTGCTCCCCACCACAACTACAACACCTCACCTTGTCCTCTACCCCCCCTTCCCCAAACTCTCCCTCTTCCCCATCCCTCCCCCCTCCCCCAACCTCTCCCCCCCCTCCACTCATCCCTTTTCCTTCCCCTGGGCAGGAGTGGGGTTTACGGTTCCGGGCTCTGTCTCCAATTCTCTATTTACCATTTTCTCTACATGCTTTGCAATATCTTTTTGTGGGGCCTTATCAAGAACCTTTACCGGTGCATTTCTAGCTTTTAGCTTGTTGGCAAAAAAGGATGGGCAATCCCGTAAAAGATGGGAGCGCTCGTTGCACAGGTTGCAACTCCTGCCGTTCGTGCACTCCTCAAAACGGTGCCCAATTTCCCTACATTTGCCACACACTATTCAATCGCAGGCATCGGCTAGGTGACCATGCTCACCACACTTCCTGCACAACTTGGGCTGGCCATCGTAGTGAACATGGCCCCTATTCTCCCCCAAAGTTATGATAGACGGTAGCTGTCTAAGCCCACCATAACTCTGGGTATCTGGGATCTGCTGGATTGGTACACGGCAGGCACCAGTCCAAATCCGATCCATGTCCTTTACCTTGATCGGTTCACCCTTGATCATGCAGAACCGGCCCAGCCATATGCTTATGTCTGCCGGTTCTACAGTCTCATTATACATGCGTATAATTACAACTTTCAGGGTTTCATCTGTTAGCCTTTCTACTTCGAAACAGCCAAATTTCGCCCGGGAGTTCTCAAACCTTACCCAAAAGTCTTTGAGAAAACTCGCCGAGGCGAAACTGACATCATAGCCCTTCACATTTGGCAGAGTGAGGATGAAATTCAGCTCTGCCGGATGGAAGCCAAGCTCTTTTTGTAGGAATTTCCGTGGCACATCTAGACGAGAAACCTCTAATGGTTTCCCATCTATCAACTTCAAGTTGAAGCGCACACTGTAGTGCCTCCTCATGCCAGCACGTGCAGCTGACATGGTGGAGGCCTCCACCTGCCCCCACCTATTCAGTCAAGTTCCAATTTTAGTGAAAAGTTAGAAGCATGGTGGCAAGGGAAGTGACAAGTTTAAAACTGGTTAAAATCTAGTAAAAACTAATTTAAAACCATTAAAATCCCAGTCACTGCTTAAACCAGTAAAACTAAGTTAAAACCTGCTACAAAACCTAAAACCAGTACTATAACGAGTAGTAGTTTTTAGTAAAAGCCTGCATCTAGGTAAAACCAGCTAAAACCGGCTAAAAACAAGGGGGGATGGGATGTGCTGGTTAGCAATATACAAAATGGCAGGCCTAAAGGCCAATTGCCACTCAACACAATTTAAAATTGTAGAGCAAAAGAAGCACAAAACTGACTAGAGACAATAGGGGAAGCAAGAGGGGAAAACAAACAAGGGGAAACAAACAAGAGTTGTGGGTGGCTGTTAGCCCAGCAGGCCAAGCCAGTCCCCCAGCTAGAGAAGCCCCTCACTGCAGTGTGCAATTCGGGGTGTGCCTCATTGTGGGAGGAGTCAAACATCTATGCAGTGTGCACTTACCATCACCTAATGCTAAACTTTACAACACATGTGCTGGTACCACTTTATATAATATTTTTTTCCCATCTCCTAATCCTAACCTTAACCATTACAACGCATGTGCTGGTTGTTAAGAAATGGTGGGTGGGGTCAAACGTGGGAGGAGTCAAACGTTTGATTCCGTCCACATTGAGCCCAACCCCAAAACAATAACCCTTGTACAGCACAATGCATAGACGTTTGACTCCTTCCACATTGAGGCACACCCCAAATTGCACACTGCAGTGAGAGGTACTTGGCCCAGCTAGCCACACCAGCTTGCCCTAGGGCCAGCGAGCCAGCCAACTGGGAAAACCAAACCAGGCTCACATGGCCAAAAAACAACCACAACTCAACAAGAAAATGGGAAAGAAACAACAGGGATAACCAAGACAATCAAATAACAAAAAGGAACTAAACAGGAGGGAAGGAGAAGAAGAAAAGAGAAGACCTAAAAGCTGGGCTAGTAGGCCTTACTCTTTTTCCAGAAGATAGTATCTCTGTTTGCCTCTCCTATGCGCCACTTGGGGGAGAACGAAGGGAAAAGAACAAACACAAGTAATACAAACAACAAAAAGTTAAGGAAAAGCAATTATGTTAACCAAGAAACAAAATAAATTTAAAGTAAGTGGGCCTCCGTCATTGATCACTGTCTTAGCCAAAAGGCAGAGAAGCTCAGCACTACTACAAATTTTCGCTGCTCCGACACCGGCCACAGATCCACTAATTGACCAAGACTACGGTACTGTAACTAAACTATGGGAACACACATCTTAGTAATGGTTAGAATAAAGATAACGACTTAAGAGTTTTTATTAGATTTGGAAAGTTAAGATTGTTATTATTATTTAATAATGAAACAAAGTGTTCATTGCATAAATGCTTGAACCACTAAATACATTAAACTTTTCTGAAAAACAAAATGAGAAGCAAAGCATTCTGGGAAATCTTACAGAATTTTGGCTGTTATGTATATTTTATGGCACATTTCCATCATAAACACAGTGCAAGAGTATATTTAACACGGGAGTAATGTATTTTTAACAGAAACAATATGCAAAAATTAATGTTTTGGCTGATAAATAAATGTATGGTGTTTCACAGAAACTGTATTCAACCTATTTTGAGTTTACGGTCTTTTACCGTCATAGTTTGACTGTTTTTCACAGTGAAATCTACAGATATTTTTTACAGTGTAGGTAAGTACAGTTGGTAATGAGTGAAACATCAATTAGGTCCCGAAGTGAACAGTAAATGAAAGGTGATCAGTTATGGCTTTACTTTTGAGAGTTGAGTTCAATGAACTGTCAATGCAGAGGTGATCTGGGAGGGGTGGACACTACCGCTGAGACTTTGTGTTCAGCAGGGTAACAGCAGCAGGGAGGAAGCTATTCCCCTGCCTGCTTCTCCTCCAATCTAGGCTTCTGTACCGCCTCCTGGATGGGAGCAGGCTAAACACTCTGTGGCTGGGGTGAAAAAGATCCCTGATTATGCCACGAGCCCTCTGCAGACACCACTTTTGAGGTTTTTACCATCCTTTGCAGGGCCTTCCAATCTTAGCCGTAGTAGTTGCATTCCACACTGTGATGCACTTGGTAAGGATGCTCTCAATGGTACAGCCATAAAAGTTGACCAGGATCTGATGAGAGAGGTGTACTTGGGGAGGAGGAACAATGAGGCTGTTCAAAGTGAGGGAGCGGGATGGCTTCAGCAATGTTCAGTGTTTGTCTCCTCTGGTGGGGCAGGAGACATTTTGGTGGAATTTGAGAAGTACAGTTTTTAGATTTGAGTGGTTAAAATGCCCTGCAACAATAAAGACTATATTCCCGGAGTGTAGTTGTTTGGTTGCTAATAGCAGTGTGCAGTTCTTTTATTATTAGCTTAGCATTAGCGTCCAGATGAATGTATCCTGCAATTATAACATTAGAACGAAACTCCCTGGGCAGATAGAAAGACCTTCACTTGATCATTAGATACTTTAGATTGGCAGAGCAGTGGTTCTCAGTAATGACAGCGTCTGTGCACCAAGCTTTGTTAATCTAGATACACAGTCCACCAAAGATGGTAGTACTGCAGTCTTCTGCCGTTCTGTCGACTCTAAAGACGTAGTGCCCCTCCAGCTGGATAGCGTCTTAAGGAATACTGTTTATAAGCCATGTTTCCATAAGAATAATGACATTCCAATCCATATTGTGATGGTTGTGGTGTATTAGCGATCTCTTGGAGGGGCTTTAAGTTATCAAATACACTATCTATACATTTTAATCCAGTGTCCACAAGTGTTTATTTGCTGTATGACATTTTTGCAATTGATCAAATCTAGGGAGACAGATGCAACGTATTGCATTGTGCTCGCGCCACAATCGTTCGTCCAACGGTACCTCTGAAGGCAGTTTCACTTTAAAATAAATTGTTTTTTTTCATATTTTCTTTCCCTCCCAATTCTGACTAACCCTGCCTTGTCAGCAACTCCACAACTCCTTGCAAAGATCTGTTGGAGGGCGAGGGGCCCGCACATACTTCATCCAACCACGTGTCAACAAGCTGTTGATTCTTTTCGCATTTGCTCATCCAACACAGAAGCCTTTAGTCAGATCATGCACGGGATGATTACGTTGACCGACTATACTTCCGTGATTTAATTAACAGGTGCCCGATCTGCACACAAGAAGTCGCTGGACAGGGACGTGGTAGGACTGATAATCTGACTTATCTTACCCAAATCTCGGGCAGCGGTATGCCAATTTGCGCTGCCTCGTGCAGGAGACCCGGGTCAGACAACCCATAGTCACTGACTATCAAGACTATCGAGACATTGACTGTCCTACGATGCAGCAACTTAGCCCACTACGCCATGCGGACCCCCCTAATTCAAAATTGTTCTTACCAGATTCAGATCTTGTTAATGTAAACAAAACCATTGCAATGTAAAAACTGGTCTAGGTATCTATAATGTGAAGAAACCTTCAATGTTTACTTGAAGTCAGAGGCAATTCTACAGAAACTATGACAAGGTAAATGGACAAAAACACACACATATATATATATATATATAGGCTTTGTTACCATCATGGCATTCAGATACCTTTTAGATGTAGCTACATTAAAAAAACATCTATTAATAAATCCATGCATCAAATTCCGGGGATTCAGAATTAGTATAAAAGGGGAATCATTGAAAGGATTGAAGATTGCTAGATTTGGAATTTCAGTGCATTACCCGAATCGACTGGAATTGAAATTGACCCTGGAATAAATACCAACATTAATTCATACTATAAGCAAAAGTTAATTCAACAGAAGTTTGAGAAGTGCATTTAATAATTAACAAGTGTTAATTTTATTTCCTTTCAGGTATAATGCTGTCAGACCTCATAGAGAAATACTTTGTGTCGCCAACCTTGTTTAGGGTCATCAGACTGGCTAGAATCGGCAGGGTCCTGCGACTCATCAAAGGTGCCAAGGGTATTCGGACACTATTGTTTGCATTGATGATGTCACTTCCTGCCCTATTCAACATTGGTCTCTTGCTTTTCCTCATCATGTTCATCTTCTCCATATTTGGCATGTCTAACTTTGCCTATGTCAAAAAAGAGGCTGGCATTGATGACATCTTCAATTTCGAGACGTTTGGCAACAGTATCATCTGCCTTTTTGAGATCACCACCTCTGCGGGTTGGGACGGACTTCTGCTGCCAATACTAAACAGTGGTCCTCCAGACTGCGACCCAGACATTGAGAACCCAGGCTCGGATGTGCGGGGCAACTGTGGCAACCCTGGAATGGGAATCATGTTCTTCTGCAGTTATTTAATCATGTCATTCCTAGTAGTGGTCAACATGTACATTGCGATCATCCTGGAAAACTTCAACACAGCCCAAGAGGAGAGCGGAGACCTGCTGTGCGAGGACGACTTTGAGATGTTTTACCAGACCTGGGAGCGGTTTGATCCGGAGGCCACACAGTTCATAGAGTACGCCAAGTTGTCGGAGTTCTGCGACACGCTGCAGGAACCCCTGCGCATTTCCAAGCCCAACCGACTCAAGCTGATCTCTATGGACCTGCCACTGGTCACTGGTGACAAGATCCACTGCCTGGACATCCTACTGGCTGTCACCCAGGAGGTTCTTGGTGAAGGGATAGAAATGAAAGCAATGAAGGTGAGCATCGAGGCCAAGTTCAACATGAGCAACCCCACGGCCGACTCCTATGAGCCCATCACTACTACACTGCGACGCAAGGAAGAGGAGACAGCGGCTGTGGTCATCCAGCGTGCCTTCCGCAAGTGCCTGCTTAAGCGCTCTATCCGACATGCTTCCTTCATTTACCGCTCAAAGAGGCAAGTGAGGCGGAAGGAGGATGAAGAGCCCCCAGAGACAGATGGCCTACTGGCACGAAAGATGAATGTGCTCTATGGGAGTGACCTGGAGCTTGCAGCTGAGATGGAACTGTCAGGGTTGCAGGCCCAACCAAACTCAGCCCCGGTAGTGGATGAATGGCCATCAGACCTACACGAGCAAACACAACCCACCTGGCTGGAGCCTACCGGATCACATGTCTTGGTGGTCCCTGTAGAGATCACCAATGAGGTGGTTCTATGCTCGGCCCCTCCGATATCTGATCCACCTTTGGATCCACGGGAGCAAGCACGGCCCTCAGGGCCAAAGCCCACAAAATGGGAATTCACATGCTCAGATCAGTCCAGGCCCAACAATTTGGTGGTTCCAGTACTGTTCTCCAGTGAGGCGGTGTTACCCTCCTGCCCCTCTTCACATAGTGAGTCAGTTAAAAACCTCAGAGAATCGATCGTATAACAAACAGCACTAGAGGGATTGCAGCATGGACTTCCTATTGTTTTTCTCACTGATTAAGGGAGCCGTTTGTGTTAATGGAATATCAATAATTTATGAAGGATTTGCACAAAGCTGATGGTTTAGGTGTAATAAATTAAATACATTAATTTGAAGGCTTAATATAATACGTTTTTATTTTTCATTTCTATTTTTGTAAAGCAAATTGTAGACTTGATATAGTGTATATACTTTATTTACATATATACAGTGTACTGTTAAGCACTAGACTTTCATATATCTCTATTCTATTTAAAACCAACAAATATTTCATAAAAAATCTAAATATTCTACATTTAAGAATTTCCCATAGGAATTAAGCATGTATTTGAAAGTAAACTTTAAACATTATCTAACTGATGTGTGATTGGTTTTGTATTTGAATTGTTCACAAGTTCATCATCCTTTGATGTTCGTTAACACATTTGAATCACTGTGTTCCTAATGAAAATCTATATTCTGTCTGAGTCTGTTCTATATGTGATCCCTTTGGAATTACCTGGATTTCTGCAAGAATTGGCCATAACCTTTTATCTGATCTTCAAATAAGTCACAGAAATAGAACAATTATTGTATTATAAATTGATAAATAAAATACATATATATACACATACTGTATATCAATATATATACAAATATTGCACAAATCAAGTAAATTAATTAGGAATACATTGGAAAGTATCAAAAATATGATTATGAACCTTTCGTTACAATAAAGAAAATACTGATGAGTCATAATGAAACAGGCAGGCACACTAGGTCAGAGCATGTCAATTGATGGAGCAGAGCAACACTTACTTTGCTGTCCTTTGAACTATGTATAGCCCTCCAGGTCAGGTTTAAGCAGTTGATCGTGTAACAGTCATAGGCCCCTTCATCTTTAGGCCACTGACTGCTGACTGCATCATTCTATTTCAAACAGGTCTTCCAGCAATTTATTTTAAAATCGTATACATAGCCATTACTTTAAAATCACCTAAAACATAATTAATTGACGTGGTAACAGATTAAAATTCTCTAACTATCTTTAAGTAAAACATCTGTATTATGTCCGTTTTTATAGAGGCGGGGATCTTTTGTTTTTTATTTTTTTATTATTTTTTTTATTTTGCTTTTATTTAACTAGGTAAGCCAATTCAGACCTGATTCTCATTGGGAATAGTGACCTGGCATTTTAAAGTAATAACTGTTGTATTTTTCTGAATTTTTTACATGGCCATGGCAGTGTACTGTTGCAAGATGTCTTAAATCACTTTAATTATTGCTCTTTGATGAGACAGACAATATACTTACAAATGATTGTCCTATGGCTCTAAATCTTAACCTATAGTGATTTGCATTAGATCATTTACAGTGTGTCTTATTGAGTTGTGAATGTGAAATTCATTGGCCAGTCCATTGCGAAATGTGAGGGAAATTAATGTTGGTGCTGGGGTTGAAAAAACAGGACCATAATAGAATCATATTGGCATTATTGCACAGACCCTAGTAAAACAGTGATACTGTGCATAAGTATTTAATCTTGACCCCACTTAAGTAGTGCTTTAGTGTATTTAGGAAATAGGAAAATAGTATTTAAGTACTATTAAAGTAGTAATATGCATACTTAAGTTTGATCATTTGGACACATGTACTTCTTACAGTTTGTGTTTACTCATTACTGCTAGTAGTATTTTAGAACACTTAAAATATATTCCTACTTTAATATTATAATAAATATATTTGAAATACATTAAGAATATGTACAGTAAGTGTACAAAAATACAATTTCCAACCATATATTAACGTACACTAAAGTATACAATTAGTGGATCCAATTTAACATGGATAAATTATGTATTACTATTTCAACATTGTTTTAGTACTATATAAAATAATGTAATTAATCTTATAAAGACAAATATATGCCTATTTAAGTGTTTAATCAATTGAGCACCTGGATACTTATTTTTCTATTAATATGACTTCTACAGTAGATGACTGTGAACATTGTTGGAAAAAGTAGCTTGTATAGTTACATTCCAGTTACTTGCTTGAGTTCACAAGTTTTGGGAAGTCCCTAATTAAGAAAAAATGATCAGGTTAATGGAGTTCATATCTTACTGGTGACCATGATTGATATTTTCTTTACTCTTTCTATTTGTTTTTTACTTTTAAGATATGAACTCCATTTACCTGATCATTTTGTCTTACTTAGGGACTTCTTAAAACTTGTGAACTCAACATGTAACTGGAATGTAACTGAAATGTATCTGAAAAGTAGCTTTACCCAACACTGACTGTGAAACATAATTTCGTTATTACTCAGCCTAAGACATTATACAATATTATATTTTGGGCTGTTCCATCCCTGTTGATGTGGATATTCCTCCATCTCAACTTCAACACCATATGAAACATTTTCCAGTTTAGAGATATTGTCACGTGGCTAACGTGGGTGTGGCTGTGGGCATTATCAAGATTTGAGAATATAGACCTGAACCGTCCCGCCCACAGCCGAGTCCGGAAGTAAGATTACAATACAATTTCTCCATTGACAATTGGAGTATAAGCCATGAAATCGTAACCATCAATGGTAGGCATAAAACCAGCTACGAAATGATTAAGCGATTGTATATGCACATGTAGATGCCAAAAGTTCATGGGCCACCAACATTGTTTTGAAACATTTCTTATTTGCGATGTCTTGGATAAGTACTACATTACCCACAATCCTAAACAATCCCACAATCTCACAGTGATGCCTCTGATTAGTGGAACTCCATGATGTTATGGAGACAAACTCATGGTTACCATGGAAATGTTTACTGAGCCCGCAAAAAGGCTTTGTGTTTCCAACTCTGGCAGGCTGCTTGACATGGCGCCTGTGTCGTAGCAAAACATATGGATAGTTAGAGATCTGTAAATACGTTTGCTGAGCTGTAGATTACATGATATTTCAAGGATGACATTGTGTAAGTGAAGTTAGCTAAAGTTAGGTCATTTAAAGTAATGTAAAAGCAGAAAGATAACACTTGCAGTGGTTTAGTGGATGAGAAGTTCCTTCGCTCAGAAAAGAAAATATGTACACCCTCTTGAACCTTTGACTTTTTTGGGATTTTATGTAATTTTTTTCACTCTAAATAATATTTTGTATGCTTATGAGTCACATCGTAGCTGGTTAGCCTAAGGCATGGTCTAAAGCTCTTTATATACAGATTTTTCCAGAAGTAAATGGGAGAAATGAATGGGAAATTTACTTTAGCGGAACCAAAGCTCTCTCTGACGAGGGGCGAGACTGTTGAAGTCTATTCGGACTCCAAAATATGTTATGCTAGCTGATTACAAAGGTAGTGTAATTCAAATTATTTTTGTTTCATTTACATCCCTGTAAGCAAATAGTGTAAGCAAATAGCTATGATTAGTTTCTGTGTTTTTATCTTACATTTTTCAAAATGATTCATCAAACTAGCATAAAAATAAATATTAACGACGGAACCAAAGTTATCTGTTTGGAGGACACTATACAACCATGTACACAAAGTCCAGTGATTGGTCAGTTTGACGTGATTTAGGCAGGAAATTTGAATAACATTGGGAAAAGCTGAACTTTTCTTCCCTCACACCAACCATGCATCGCCCAGCAAGCCACTCACTCGCCCTGCTTCTCTTTCTTGAAATGAATTGAGCCATCGTTTTCCAATGTGAAACTTTTAGTGCTAATTGAGAATAATTATTTAAAACGCCTAGTAATTTTGTCTGAACAACACCACGGTGTAATATTTCCACTTTACATTAACTCTGAGAACATTTTCAACATGTAAAAAACATTTTAACTGATATCAATAATCCATTTTGTTTCATTTGCACAAAACAAAAAAGGAAATATTTTCAATCAATCATTATTTATAAAACTATTGAATCATTTTGTTTTGGGAAAAAATATAACACCTTACAATCTATAGTATCAAATGTATTCTGGGACTTTCTCTTCCGAGAAGATGCAACTAAAGAAAACTGGGCAATATTATAGATCAGACAGTAACACTTTAGCCCCCAAATGCCTCTACCGTAAGAGCATTTTATGCCACTGACACTAGTGTGATTAGCTAAGGGACAATGGGCTGCAAAATCAAAATTTTGTCCTATGGTTTCAAAATTCCAAATAATAAAGTGTCAAGATTAAGCCATATCCTATGTCACCAGTTGTATAGATCTAGATACAGGTCCTTCTCAAGAAATTAGCATATTGTGATAAAGTTCATTACTTTCCATAATGTAATGATAAAAATTAAACTTTCATATATTTTAGATTCATTGCACACCAACTGAAATATTTCAGGTCATTTATTGTTTTAATACTGATGATTTTGGCACACAGCTCATGAAAACCCAAAATTCCTATCTCAAAGAATTAGCATATCATAAAAAGGGTCTCTAAACGAGCTATTAACCTAATCATCTGAATCAACTAATTAACTCTAAACACCTGCAAAAGATTCCTGAGGCTTTTAAAAACTCCCAGTCTGTTTCATTACTCAAAACCGCAATCATGGGTAAGACTGCCGACCTGACTGCTGTCCAGAAGGCCATCATTGACACCCTCAAGCAAGAGGGTGACACAGAGAGACATTTCTGAACAAATAGGGTGTTCCCAGAGTGCTGTATCAAGGCACCTCAGTGGGAAGTCTGTGGGAAGGAAAAAGTGTGGCAAAAAACGCTGCACAACGACAAGAGGTGACCGGACCCTAAGGAAGATTGTGGAGAAGGACCGATTCCAGACCTTGGATGACCTGCGGAGGCAGTGGACTGAGTCTGGAGTACAAAAATCCACCGTGCACAGGCGTGTGCAGGAAACGGGCTACAGGTGCCGCATTCCCCAGTTCAAGCCACTTTTGAACCAGAAACAGCGGCAGAAGCGCCTTACCTGGGCTACAGAGAAGCAGCACAACAAAACAACAACAAATGTTGCATGTCATTCGGAAATCAAGGTGCCAGAGTCTGGAGGAAGACTGGGGAGAAGGAAATGCCAAAATGCCTGAAGTCCAGTGTCAAGTACCAACAGTCAGTGATGTCTTGGGTGCCATGTCAGCTGCTGGTGTTGGTCCACTGTGTTTTATCAAGGGCAGGGTCAATGCAGCTAGTTATCAGGAGATTGTGGAGCATTTCATGCTTCCATCTGCTGAAAAGCTTCATGGAGATGAAGATTTCATTTTTCAGCATGACCTGGCACCTGCTCACAGTGCCAAAACCACTGGTAAATGGTTTAATGACCATGGTATTACTGTGCTGAATTGGCCTGCCAACTCTCCTGACCTGAACCCCATAGAGAATCTGTGGGATATTGTAAAGAGGAAGTTGAGAGACGCAAGACCCAACACTCTGGATGAGCTTAAGGCCACTATCAAAGCATCCTGGGCCTCATCACACCTCAGCAGTGCCACAGGCTGATTGCCTCCATGCCACGCCGCATTAAAGCAGTCATTTCTGCAAACGGATTCCCAACCAAGTATTGAGTGCATAACTGAACATAATTATTTGAAGGTTTACTTTTTTTTAGTATTACAAACACTTCTTTTATTGGTCAGATGAAATATGATAATTCTTTGAGATAGGAATTTTGGGTTTTCATGAGCTGTATGCCAAAATCATCAGTATTAAAACAATAAATGACCTGAAATATTTCAGTTGGTGTGCAATGAATCTAAAATATATGAAAGTTTAATTTTGATCATTACATTATGGAAAATAATAAACTATATCACAATATGCCAATTTGTTGTTGAGAAGGACCTGTGTATATCACACATAAATTAATGGAATGCTGGAACCCCCAGCACAAGGCAGCACATTTTGGCATGACAAAGTCGCTCTCCAATGACTCATTGTTTGCAGGTCGGGCATCTTTATGTTCAATCACAGAAGTATATTTGGTTAGTGTAATCATCCCATGCATGATCTGAATTAAGGCTTCCATGTTGCATGAAAAGAATCAGCTGGTTGAATTAATCATGTGAGTGTGAGCGCCTCTCACCATTCCGCATCCATCCAAGGAGTTGCAGAGATGCTGACAAGGCAGGGTTAGAAGGAATTGGACAAGACCAATTGGGAGGGGAGAAAAAAAAAGGGAAAAATCCCCTGTACATAAAACTTAAACTTTAAATTGACTAGAGTGTATGTCCATTATGTTAACAATATTGATTATATGTTCCTTACAATTCTGCAATGAGCACAGTAACAACTGAAGTAAGCTCACATTCTTTGATTCCACTTCAAAAGAATTGTTTTGTAATTATACATTTAACATTCTAATTACTGCCATGTTAATATCAAAATGTGATGGTTATGAAATGTAAAAAGTCAGTTTACCTTAACCCTACCCTAAATTTTAGCATCTTACCCTAACCTTAATGTTAACCTCACTAATCTAGCATGTTATGCCTGAACTAAAAGTTCCCCAAGTACTTTAAGTTGAAACAGATTGGTCTATTCTTGGAAATGTTCCGGCTAACAGCGATTCAATAGGTAAGAAAGCTCACATCTAAATCACAATATCATACGTCTGTCTACGTAATGTGGTTAAATTTTCATAACGTACAGTTACCCACGTATCGCCATGAGAATGTGTTGGAGGATATCATAGTGTACTGATTTGTGTGACTGCACTTCCCAAAAATCTTTCAATTGCAATGTCCCTCTACAACTTTTTTAGGGTAAATGAGTGCTCATTAGGCCTAGCATCTTGATTGAGCATTCAACATTATTCTAAATTCAACAATTTTGTGCCTGTGGATTACGACACAGTGCAAATGGAATCCAGTGGAAACCCTTTGGAAAATTGAAACATTTGATTTGGAAGTGAGACATTAGTATCTCTTCCTTATATCCACATCTGGCAATTCAAATGTTGTGTTTGATGTGCCATCTCATTTAGCTAAAATGGCTCTATCATAATTCTTCAAAATTGACAAAGAAACATAAATCTATTGCTAATCTCCAAAGAAAGTGCTAAACATTCACTACCCAATAGTATGTTGCATATTAAAATACGTTTTTACTATGACAAATTATTAATTAAACCTGTTTAATACAAAAACTGTGATTTAGGACTAGTGAACATTAGAAACTAGCTAATTAAACTATTTTTTTTAACCACAGTATTTCTTTAAATCTCACAATATTAACAGACAGATTTTTGCTAACAGACAATGTTTACAATACCATTTTAAAATCTGTTCCTCTTTATCAATCTGTTTTCTCTTTGGAAGAGGGAGTGTGTTTTTTTAACATCTACTTTACAAATGATTAAGCAAATAAGTGTAACATCTGCGAGACCATAAAGGGATAGTTCACTCCAATTACAAAATGTTACATTTGTGACTTTACCTTCTAACTAATCAATACGCAAGTTATGAATGAAATCCTTGGGTAACAATTTGGTGTTTAGGGAACAAGTAGAAGGCAGGTGCAAAGTAGATTAAGGAAACAGTGTTTAATCTGAAAACATGCAAAACAAAATGACTTTGAGTTAACCAAACCTCAACCAGGAATATATACCAATCAGCCATAACAATATGACCACCTGCCTAATATTGTTTAGGTCCCCCTTTTTCTGCCTTTACAGCATACACACATTGTGATTCTGCAACCAAAGAACTTGAAAATAATCTTGAGGTTGATATAGATGAAGAATTACTATTAATATTTAGCTTTTTGTGATTAAATATTATAATACAATACATATATAATATAAATATTTACAATAGTGTGATGTTTATAAATATTTAAAATAAATCATACAGACCTTATTTAGCCTATGGAGAAAGATCTGGATGGCTGGTCAAATAGCAGTAAATACAAATTACTCTCTCAGCTTATCAGTTGGTATATACAAATATAAACTGAATGTCTTCTATATTTAGTAAAATTGGGCATATTCTCTAATTTACTTTCTTTATTACAGTTTAAATTGCTCTCAATCCTGTATATTATTTCTCTAAAATCCAAGAAAAAAACCTTTAAATGTAGCTGCCCATCGATATTTCCTAACCAGCTAGCTTGGGTAAATATTACAAAAACTATGGACAGATCTTAACCTTGGAGTTGTAAGTAATTTATTATTTATTATTCAGAAGGTTTCACAGCTGAAAAGCTTCACAGACCAAATGTGCTTACACCAAACACTGCTCTGTAATGTGAAAATGTGTCTCAATCATATGTATAACTTCTTTTAAAAACGTTGTTTTATAAAATGACTTACATTTTGAAAATGTGAAGTAGGCTGTTGTAGATTTTTAGGATAAAAGCTATCCATCTGAATTCTAATTCAGAATTATTGGAAGACACTGCAAGTAATTTAAATTGTATCTGTCCATAGACTGCTAACTTGGTAAGGAAACTAATGTTACAGTTTTTTGTAATGTGGGTGAAATATTGCTTTATTTGGATATTTGTTAAGGGTTTAAAAGGGGAACAACAGTCACATGATCACTCCATTTGTATGGCCAAGCTCCTCCAAAAACACACTGTTCTTAAAAGACCTCACCTTTTTTGGAAGTGACCTCACCATGGTTAGCCAGATCCCCACAAATCACAATCAGTTTAAATTGTACAACACTTTGTTAAGGGGATGCACACTACTCTTTGTTTTAATAGGCTATAATTGGTTGGCACTATTATTTTTGTGGGTGTGACCGTTAAGACTGTCGTTCCCTATTATGAAACTGCAGTTATTACAAATATTAGAGACCTGCAGTGATACTGTATTATCTGAGATAACTTCATGCCCTTAATACTTAAAGATTAAGTCAGCTTGTTCCTGATAAGATGCAATTTATTGACATTACCACTGTATACATTTGTATTGTAAAGGAGACGCAAATGCAATGTTAAAAAAAATTGTTTACTATAGGTGTTGCCTGTATATACCTTTTGCTTAATATTTTCAATAAATGTTTTGTATTGTTTATTTAAAAGCCATTGAACCATGTGATGGGAATAAAATATTCTAAATGGGGAAAAGTACATTTTTTACTGTACTGATTATGCTTAATGTCGATAATTATGGATAAGGGTTTCATTACTCACTATATTATCGATTTATGTTTTTTCCCTCTCCCTGCCATTTTGTGATTTCACACCTAAGCCTAGTCACATTGGCAACCACTCACAGCTGTGGGATTGTCAAATATTGATCTCATGCTTCCTCCACCATATAGCCAAGAGCTGGTTTGACATTCCATTCCAAAAACCATTGGCAAAAACATGGAGTCCCCCCAGGGGAATTTGTACCCATTTGTACCCATTTAGCAAATAATGCACTTTTGAATTCAGGTACTGTTGTTGGATGCAAAGGCCTGGCTCCGAATCACCTTTCCAATTCATCCCAAAGGTGTTCAATGGGGTTGAGGTCAGGGCTCTGTGCAGGCCACTTGAGTTCCTCCACACCAAATTCATCTTTAAGGACCCCTAATTGTGCGCAAGGGCACAGTCATGTTGGAACACAGAAGGACATTGCCCAAACTGTTGCCACAAAGTTGGAAGCACAGATTTGTCTAAAATGTCTTTGTTTCCTGTAGCATGACCCATCACTGGACCTAAGGTGCATAGTCCAAACCCTGAAAAACAGCCCCTGACCAATATACCATCTCCGCCATTATTAGGGGTCTCCACATACTTTTGGTCAAATAGTGTAGGTGGGAGGTTTACATATTCGCCAACTATAAAACCCTGATTGAACTTATAGGCCCCGCTTTAGAGCAACTCGTCAACCATGAGGAGGCCCTTTCGTTGATGGTTTTGCTAGTGATAGCAAGAGTTATTAATTATATACTAGATTTTTGCTTGCAATCAAATCTGTTGAGAATAAAGATACACAAACTATCTTAACCCATATTTCAGGGTGAGGAAGCAGGTTCGGCCTGGAACTGAAAAACGGCTCGGGACTTTGAAATGCAGACAGGCCCACAACCTGTGTACAGTTCCTAAGTGCAAATTACACACCATTACTATCTTATACTAAACTATGATGCAGTGCCATCATTAGCTGTTAACAAAATTAGATCTAAAAAACTGAACTACTTATACTACAGCTATAAACACACTTATCGTTCTTTTATATTCTTTTGCCTGATTAGATTCTGCTGTTAAGGGCTGCTTGAATACAATGAGGAGACAGTTGGTTTTGTTTCCACAAATGCATCTGCAACCAAACAACTACTGTCTATGGACAAAGTAACATTGTGAAGCCTGCAAGCAAACCTAACATTTAGAAAACTCTTTTATAACATACAGTTTGCACATGCATTGCCCCATAACTACGCTTTTTACTTTCCATATGAACAAAACAATTGTTTCCTGACATGTAGATGAAAGGTTGTTTTTATTAATTGCTTTTTATACATATATGAGATAAATAATAAAAACAGGAAAGACTGACATTTAGCAATATTAGAGTCTAGATTGATTTGTTGATGAAGTAGAGGTTTGTCCCATTATGATACAGCACAACCAATTGTAGGTCTAGCTGTCATCATGTCCTCACAAAGTTGGAAAAGGGCAAACAATGATTATGAAGTTGATTATTATGGTCTTAGGCCGGGTGTCTGTCAAAGCACCTGTGACAACTGCTGTTGTAAAAAGGACTTTAAAAATAAATTTGATTGATTGATTGATTAGGAAGTGTACAAAGGCTCAGAATAGCCAAATATATATTTTAATATCATTATGAATATTTAAAGAAGCATTAAAGAAACAGTAGCTAGCCATTTATTTATTTGTAATGTAAAATGACTACGGGCTCATGGGCGAACCGTGAACAGCACACCGTACCCTTCCGTATGGTAATGTATTCGTGTACCATTACACCCCTGAAGGATACCGAACTAAAATGTTTAGGCTATGTTGATTTTCAAATTTTATATATAATAAAACAATTAAAGTTTAATGACATTTGCTCTAAAGAATAGCCTAGAAGTGTAATGAGTAATTTTTATTGTGTAGAATTCATGAATTCAGGAGTTTTACAAAAATGTGTCACTTAAATAAAAAAGGTTCCGCCCCTGGTTCCATCATCCTTGCCAGCTGCATATGTAAATATGATGTTCATCTGGAAATGTGCTTAGAAGTAAAAACGATAAAAGCTCAGGGTCGGCCAATGAGCCTATGTAAATTGGTGATATAATTTAATTTTTCATGATTTGCTCAGTGTGTGCTCTGCTTGCACATGCTTGGTAATATGTCTGAAGCACAGGATGAATAAAAAAATGCTGTTGAAACTATCCAGACTTACCAAAGGCTAAAGAGCTATTCCAGTTAAACATATATAAAACACTTTGGGCTAGATTTATCAAGCCGTTTGCGCCTGTTTTCAGGCGCTAATTGGTCGCAAAGACGGACGTAACCAATGCGGGCTATTTACTAACCAGGCGCACTTGGGTAAAATCGCAGATTGCGTGCCACATGAGCGACAAGAGACAAGTTGCGCTTTCAATATGCGTTCGTGGGAGGGTCATGGAGAAAGTGGGA
>JACXGM010019390.1:0-18428 GCA_016801145.1 Umbra pygmaea
GGCGCAGATGGCTCAGTGGATAGGGAGTCAGACTTGTAGTCAGAAGGTTGCAAGTTCGATTCCCGACTGAGCCAAATGTCGTTGTGTCCTTGGGCAAGACACTTCACCCTAATTGCTCCCAGGTCGTTGCTGTAAATAAGAAACTGTTCTTAGTCAACTTACCTGGTTAAATAAAGGTTAAATTAAATTAAAAATTAAATGTAACCTGTATATAAATACTAGACTGGAGTAACTCTTACAGTCAGTAATAAAGTGATACATTTCTGTTGTGTGTCATTGGGCAAACAGTGCACCAGGACCAAATATCAGAGACCAAGAGAGAGATTTGTGTTTTCCCTACAGGATATGATATACTCAGAAGAATGAGACAAAAAACATGATCTTTGAATTTTCTGATACATACTAAAGTAAATATCTGTAAAATCAATACAATTTTCAGTGACAAAGCATATAATTTATTTTTATGTTGCTAGTTGTGATGTAGAAATGTGATGTAGAAGTAAGTCTGAAAGAAACCCTCCAATTGAGGCCTGTCTGATAGCAACCATTAAAGCTCCGCCCAGTGAAGTATACAATGACTGGCTTGGATATACTCACGTCTTTAACACATATTCTTTAATAATGGACTGTGTTATAATAATATACTGTCTTTTTCTGGGTTAGTGTTTCATCCAAACCTTTATCCAAATATTTAAATTGAGAAAATCTACTGTCAGTTTTTATTGATCCATTTCTGTTTTCAGTGTCTGTTTCAGGACAGAATCTGTACCAGGACCAGTTATCACAGACTAAGAAAAAGGGACAGAGTGTCTCCTTCAACTGCAAATTTACTGGTTGTTGGAATAACGTTGTCCACTGGTACCAGAAGAAAGAGGATGAACCATTCACTTGGATTCTATAAATTGGCAGTTCAGTCAGCACAGATAACAGTCATCCACAGAGAGCAGACTTTACTGTTAAGAGGGTGTCTGACCTTTTTGAGCTGAAGATTCAGTCAATTACATTCAGTCGCATTCTGCCACTTACTTCTGTGCCTGCTTTGACTCTGGAACCCACAGTGAGAACTGAGCCACACAGCCTGTACTAAAACACTGTGGTTTTGTAGGTGTTGTTACGTCCCCTAGTGTAGCTGTCCTGTCTTTGTGTTTGTTCTGCTCTGTGTGTCGTTCCCTGTACAGGTGCTGACAATCCTCAGCAATCAAGTATCACTTAACACTGACTCCTCCCCTTCGTTATCCAGTGCAGCTGAAGCCAATCATCATATCCCATCATGCCCTTCTGTTTGAGAAAAAATGTTTGTCTTGTAGGGTAGCTGGTAGCTTACCAGGAGTTCATCCCAGAGCTCTCTGTTAGCTCATTTTTGGTGTTTGTGTGTCTATTGGCACACTTGAATGATTACTCTGTGTGTATTAGATCACCTTTAGAGGTTGTTTGTATGTTAAGGGTAATGGTATGTTAGTGTATGCTTGGTAGTTTGTATGACAGAGTGAGCTTGACAGTTTGAATAGTGTGTGTTTAGTTGTTTAGAACTACTGTATTGTATAATTGTTATTTGTGTACATTATTAATTTGTTATTAATCCAGAGGGGGAGAGGAACACATGGGAAGTGTTAGGCCAGACGTCCATGGGCTTACACCACCTGTAGGGATAACTCCATTGTATATGTGCACTAGGTTAGATCTGAGCGCCCACTCCATGTATTTTTGTTAGGGCGCCTTGACCGTGTGCCAGATAGTTAGTGCTGTGTTTTAGTGGGTTAGTTAGCTTAGGGGTGGGGTGTTCTGTATTAGTTATTTGTTTTGGTTAAGCTCAGCCTCTCCTCCCAAACTATTATTTATTTTTACCGTGGCCTAATAAAGCCCTTTGTAGAATGGTACACTCTTGTTTCTGTGTCCTTGCTTGCACCCACAACCCCATACTCCTTTCTCCGACCACTTGGGCAGCGAGATGTGGCATCCTACTCACCTCCTGGGGAGGCAGTGCGTAACAGGTGTAAATGAATGAAAACAGTTCTACATTGAAAGAATTAACATATACTGTACATTATTCACTGACTTTAAAGCAGTATTTTACCATCTACACTTAAAGCACATCTCCCCTTCAATTACAGGATCATATGAAGCCATTAATTATCACAGAGTTATTTGGCTCCTTTGTAAACCATAATGATAACAGAAATCATCCAAAAGTTTTCATACCCTTATATAGTTGGCCTTTTTACAGCCACACAAGGTGACACAAACAGGGCCCTATCTTGCACCCAGTGCAATTTACTTTTTACACCGACGCAAGTATTGTTCCTACTTGGGGACATTTCCTCCACAAACGCACATTGGTAAATTAGGGAATGAGCTTGCGCTCCCGGGGGTGGTTCATAGAAACGTTCCCTGGTGCTATTTTGCAGTTCTCGAAAACATGTATTGATCAATATTTAGATCGAGATCAATTATCACAAATATTTGTTGATTTTAACCAAAAATAATTTTATTGTCACATAGGATAATTATAACTGCTTTCACATCCGTATTGTGCTACATTCCTGCTAATGTACAAATATGTGCATCTAAATAAAATGGTTCCTTATATTCACCAAAATTCAGTGCATCTCCTTAAAGAATAAATAAAATAAAAAATAAAAAATGGAAGAACGTATGTATATTCTGTTGTTTTTTATGTGTAAAAGCATGTAAACCATGATGAATAAGGCTTTTCAATGCATATTGCCAAGCCCCCAGGGCTCCTGGACCAGTGTGCAATGTTTGGGGGTCATACAAACAAGTCAACATCAAAATGCTGCACCCATTTCTCACTATACATACATAATTGCAGAGTTGTTATTTTGTCATTTACACTTCCTACTTCCTGGGCCCTATCTTACACCCGGCGCAATTGACTTTTTACACAAAAGCATGTATAATTCCTATCTTGCACCCAACGCATATGGGACTTTTCCCTCCACAGACGCGCGTCGGTAAATTAGGGAATGCATTTGCGTTCGTTGGGCGGTTCAGCGAAAAGAAGAGGCGTGTTCCGGCGCAAATGTTCCCTGGTGCTATCTTGCAGTTGACGAAAACAATTCCACCACTGACCAGGAAAAACCTGGTTAAAGGTCAGTGGCATGTTATTCATATGCTATTTTAAGGTAGCTTGTGCACAACGCGCATACACTTTGCTCCTCTCATCTACAGAAATCCAGCAGTTCTTTATTATTGCAATACGTAATTAGAAGGACAAATATTACCACACGAGGGAAGTCATTGTGGTGTCCGAAAATGTGTAAAAAATAGGTATACATAGTGTACACATTTACTCAAATTATTCAGAATGAATTATTTGCACTGATACATCAACCTCAAGGGAACCCATTCAATCAACATACAAGTCATTTGCAATGCTTATAGTAAAATCACCCATGTCTTTATGAATTACGACTCATTTATGGCAACTTTGCCATGAGAAATCCCCCCTTGGATGGGTGGCTGTGAAGGGGACAACGGCTATCCGTTAAAGACATGGTTAATGATGACACAATTTATGATGCCAGCAAGTGCGCGAAATGCTGTTTAATCGAAAACACACACAAACATGCAGTGTAGCCTAATTGAAAGAACATTTGGCACACTGAAAATGTGCGTCAGGTGTTTGGATAGAACAGGTACACTATTAAAGTCGCAACATGCTTTGTGGCTTGTTGTGTTTTACGCAACATTTCCATGAATCATGGATGTGTTGATGACATTAATTAGAAAATATTAGAGGACTTCAGGAGACGTGATGTTAAAATGCATGTGCCGTTGCAACTTAACCCAAATGCCCAGAAATACAGAACGGGAGAGGAAAGCTTATTTGACAGAGTCATTTTGGTGTACATTGCAAACATATTACCATGCATTCATAACCTCGTGATTTATTGAGAGTAAGTCCAAAACATCGGAAAGTAGGCTATGCTTGTAACATTTCTTTATTTACATTTTGTAAAAAGAAAAATCAATAGCAATCCGCCGTGATAATAGCAATCCGCCATGGAACGAGCCCGTCTGCTCTTAAAGAGAATGTGAGATGACGCTCTGATTGGTTTATTGCACGTTACGCCCAAACCACACCTTTGACTAATGAATCTACTTCAGACCTACCCATTTCAGATATGCGTCGGGCGCAGGAGTCATTTATCCCGCCGGTAAAATAGCAACAGCGCCCGGGACCCTCCCACAATGTCACTTGCGTTTCGCGTTTGATACTTGCGTTTCAGACCGTTAAAATAGGGCCCAGAGTCTGTAATGTGTTTACACCGAATTCGAGAATGATCTACCACTCATTCTTTCCGTCAGATCTTCCCCTTTCCAATGCAAGATAATTGCACTTGATGCTCTAGAGCGTCTGGGGTCTTTTGGAGGGTTGAAATATTGCTTGATCATGCGAATTTGATGATGGGAAGCCAAAATCGTGATCGTGATTAAAACTTGATTAACTGTGCTGCCATAATGTAACGTGGGCACAATGCGCATACACTTTGCTCCTCTTACCTACACAGACTCATCTATTGCAACCCATAAATAATTACAAGGAAATATATTACCAAAAATTATTGTGGTGTCCGAAGGTGTGAAAAAATAGGCATACATCTAGTGTAGCCTACACATTTACCCAAAATATTCAGAATGAATTATTCACACTGATACACATCAACCGCAAGGGAACCTAATCAATCAACATCTTTTGGGGTGTTTCAGCATCGTTTGCGATGCTAATAGTAAAATCACCCATGTCATTACCCTGGCTCAAGCCACAACTAATTTATGCTAGCAATCTCTGCCAGTCCTGCCATCTTTGTGGGGAAACCCCCCTTGGATAGGTGGCTGTGAAGGCTACCCATTAAAGACACGGCTGATTACACCATTAATGATGCCAGCAAGAGTTTGTGAAATGCTGTTTAATTGAAAACACACACAAACACGCAGTGTAGCCTAATTGGACAAACAGTCGGCACACTGAAAATGCACTTCAGGTGTTTAGATAGAACAGGAGGCACTTTACAATACTCAAAAAGTCACAGCATTCTTTGTGGCTTGTTGTGTTTTACATGTGTTTGAATCATGGATGTGTTGATGACATAAATGAGAAAATATTAGAGGACTTAAGGAGACGTGATGTTCAACTGCATGTGCCGTTGCCACCAAATGCCCCAGCAGCAGATCGGGAGAAGAGAGCTCATTTGACAGAAGTCTGAGGTGGCTCATCGAGCCACTCTGGGGAGATCTCCAACCTATGTTTCAGGAAAGACAGCCAAAGACTGCGAGGCATCCTGCAAAGACAAATAGGCAGCTATACCACCTGCAAGAATGCAGGGCCTCATAGACAACTATCACAAATTACTGTAATCTGTCATTGATCCTAAATGGGGCAATACACTGTATTGAGAACTGAGGGTATGTGGACTTTTGACCAGGGGTCATTTCATAATTTTTTGTTGCCATTTTTAATTTTACGATTGTGTCATTCTGATATGACCTACTGTTGAATATGACTCCCATGAGAAATGAAAAAAAATTGTTTGCCTGTTCACTCATGTTTCTTTTAAAAATGGTCCATCTATTACCAATTCTCCACGGGTATGTGTCACGTTGTGTTGGGTGTTGTTATAAGGAGGGAGACCAAAGGCAGGTGAATGTTCCGGTATATTTAATATATAAAGTCCAGGGTTATATATTAATAATGTAATTGTAGGTGCAAAGCAGTGAGTGGGAAAACGAATGTATAGGAATGCCGAATATTATGCTATTTCGAACAGATTCTGTTACCGAGCGTATACAATTATTTCAACTACTAAAATAGGAGTGCACAACTAATATAACTGTCTCCATGCTCTATAGCGGCACAGAATGCTTAGGGCTAACCTACACAGAGTGTACGCTTAAGACTCCAGCTACTAAACACATTATATATATCAAAAGAGACTCAAACATGGACCTCAGCACCAAACATAACAATTATCATATTATTAATGAACGGCGCTCTCCTCTGGTTCACCCAGAGTAATATAGGGACTGATCCACCAGTTGAATGAAATTAACATGAATAGACTGAATCAGTTCTGACTCATACCAGGTGAACGAGGGGAAGGCGCCAGACTTACATAACACATAAAGAACATAATCTACAGTACATAGCACTGTTATGTATAAATAACACACAACATAAACACAAATATATTAACAATGGGCCCTATTTAAACGATCTGAAACGCAAGTATCAAACGCGAAACGCAAGTGGCATTGTGGGAGGGTCCCAGGCGCTGTTGCTATTTTACCAGCGGGATAAATGACTCTTGCACCCGACGCAAATCTAAAATGGGTAGGTCTAAAGTAGCTTCATTAGTCATAGGTGTGGTTTGGGCGTAACGTGCAATGAACCAATCGGAGCGTCTTCTCACATTCCCTATAAGAGCAGGAGCGCTTGTTCCATGGCGGATTGCTATTATAACGGCGGATTGCTACTGATTTATCTTTTTTTTCTCTCACTGAATCACGAGGTTATGAATGCATGGTAATATTTTTGCAATGTAATCTAACATTAGAGCGAGATTACTTTGCTTACCTCACTCTTCTGTCAAATAAGCTCTCCTCTCCTGTTCTGCATTTCTGGAAATTTGGGTTTTGGCAACGGCACATGCATTTCAACATCATGTCTGTAAGTCCTCTAATATTTCCTCATTTATGTCATCAACACATCCATGATTCATGGAAATGTTGCGTAAAACACAACAAGCCACAAAGAATGCTGCGACTTGAGTAGTGTACCTCCTGTTCTATCCAAACACTTGATGCGCATTTTCAGTGTGCCGAATGTTCGTTCGATTAGGTTACACTGCGTGTTTGTGTGTGTTTTTGATTAAACAGCATTTCACGCACTTGCTGGCATCATAAATTGTGTCATCATTAACCATGTCTTTAACGGATAGCCATTGTCCCCTTCACAGCCACCCATCCAAGGGAGGATTCCTCATGGCAAAGTTGCCATAAATGAGTCATGGCTTGAGCCAGAGTAATTTGCAAAGACATGGGTGATTTTACTATTAGCATTGCAAATGACTTGTATGTTGATTGAATAGGTTCCCTTGAGGATGATGTATATCTGTGTGAATAATTCATTCAGAATAATTTGGGTAAATGTGTACACTAGATGTATACCTATTTTTTCACATCTTCAGACACCACAATGATTTCCCTCGTGTGGTAATGTTTTTCCTTCTAATTATGTATTGCAATAAGAAAGAACTGCTACATTTGTGTAGATGAGAGGAGCAAAGTGTATGCGCGTTGTTCACATGCTACATTATGGTTAAGCATGCGCCCTTAAAATAGCATATGAATAACACGCCACTGACTTTTAACCAGGTTTTTCTTGGTCAGTGGCGGAATTGTTTTCGGGAACTGCAAGAGAGCACCAGGAAACGTTTGCACCGGAATACGCCTCTTCTTTTCGCTGAACCGCCCAACGAACACAAGTTCATTCCCTAATTTACTGACGCGCGTCTGTGGAAGGAAAAGTCCCATATGCGTCGGGAGCAAGATAGGAATGATACATGCGTGTCTGTTAAAAGTAAATTGCGCTGGGTGTAAGATAAGGCCCAATGAGTCCATATCGCAGTCTCTTATTTCTGCCACACCTGGCATTAAGTCCTGCCAAGGTGTGATGGTATGTAAACTTTTGAGAACAACTGTACGTACAATCACACACTACATTCAGAATATATTTCAGTCTCTTTTAACACAGTATTCCTTTAAAAACAGAGATTTAAAAGTGCTCATGAAGGTAATATAATTCTGTCAGTCTGTGTTCAGTCTCCTCTGCTTTCCTCCTTCCTGCTACTGGCTGACCTGATCCATGAACTGAGGGAGCCAACCGTACATCTCAGAATGTCTTCCAAATGACGTTCTCAGGAAAATATTTTGAAAACCTGAATTACATTATATGCTAGGGTGTTTTTACGTTTCATTTGCTTAGCGGATTCATGCGAGAACATTCCATACATTCCATACATTCCATAGCATTCAAAATTGTATTGCAACATTTACAGTTAAGGTTAGGTATGAGGATACTGTGGTTAAGGTTAGGATTAAGGTTATGGTTAACATTACATTAAACGGACAATCATCTGTCTGCATCACGCAAGAAATGTAGAACACAACACACACAGTTCCCTCTGAACGTATTTCATGTGAGTTTTGGCTCAGTGCATGAAGTAGCATGTAAATAGCATAGACCTTTCTATCATAAAATAGTTGTATGTTATTCAATAAAGTCATTTTTGTCAAATTTATTTGGGTTTTACTGAATATAGAGGGGTTTCTCTGACCATTATTGACAAAGTTACTGAAGATAAATATCTGCTGATCACACTTCCTTAAATTTAGTAGAAATTTGACTTGAGCTCATCGTCCAGTGCGAGGCTGTGACCATAGTCTTTATATGGGATCAACACAATTGGGTGGTCTTGGGGAGGGACAATGGAATGCACTCTAAAGATGTACAGCTGGAGACACCAGGCAGAAAACACAATCATTAACCACAGTGATTTGGGCACATGACGGAGACAGGAAGCAGCCACATGGTCCTGAAGCATGTTACAAAGGTTAGGGACCTCCTATTTTAATGTATGTATTGTTAAAAAAAAATATTAACTTTTTTCAATTTTCTGAAAGTACAGATTCTGAATTTTTATATAGTGTATGAAACATTGTAATTTGTGATGCTACACGATGCTTTGAAAAGTTGACTCACATGTACTGTATCTGAAATTCTGAGAAATCCCTCCTCAAACTTTTGCCAGGTAGAGTATTGTAGGCTACGACTGATTAATTTAGCGAATCCCGATTTGGTAAAGATGAAGACAGAACACAACCAATAAGAAATATCAGAAGGTGTTTAGCTTAGCTTTCGACTTTCTTTTTTGCACTCTTCACGGCAGGCCGGATACAACCATTTGTATAGCATGTGGACACAAACGTTAAATTAAGAAACATTTTCTGTCTTTTAGCAGACACTCTTATCCAGAGCAACTTACAGTAAGTACAGGGACATTCCCCGGATGTCCCTGTATTTATTGTAAATTACTCTGGATATGAGTGTCTGCTTAATGACTAAAATGTCAAATGGAAATGTAGAAATTTATAATGCCTTTAAAATTGCCAAATAAATCCAAATACCGTTGAAACAGATCCACCACCATATTGTACAGTATTTTTTTCCAGTCATTGATTAAAAACTTCACCTGGTGTGCGTGGGTATTTATGGTCTTCTTTAACATAACTGTTGGTAACCAGGTAATTTGACTAAGAATAGGGTCTCATTTGGAGCAGCAACCTGGGTAGGTCGAACAATATTACAATGTACAGGAACAAACAAAGCTATATCAAAGCAGAAAGCAACGTGATCACAGTGTCGGACCAACACTTTTACTACTGGCTACAGAAGCAATCTGTGAAAGAGACAGCAGAAATCAAGTGCTGTTTGTACGCCTACAGCTTTATTAGAAGTGATGAATTCTGATTAATTAAATGCACTGTTAGATTTTCCTGTTTCGTGTTGATATTTTAAAATATTTGTCATTTTAAAATATAATCCTGAAGTTGCAACCACTATGACAATAATGTTAAATGGTATAGAACAGTAACAGTTGTGATCCAAGTCTATGACTTTGTGTGCATTTCTGTGCGTGTGCGTATGAGGTTGTACCGGTATATGTACATTCAAGAGACATTTAGACATATTATATTATGGCATGTACATTTCACAAGAACAATAAACAATTCTATGATAGTGATCTATCTTTGTGCACTAGGCACAAGGCGCAAAGACACTTTTTGACAAGGGAGTTGTCACTGTGTATTTCAAAAAAGTATTTGGGTCTGGGACAACACTTTATGTTACAGGTAAGAAATACATTTGTCTGATTTCTAGCAGAGAAAACAATAAACAATAATAATGAATAAATAATATTTTATGTTTAACTCAGTAGTTAATTATAAGTACAGAATTAGTATTGAGGAATAGTATAATATGTATGTATTGCTCCAAAGGTTTTTATGGTAACTTCAAGCTAGAAATGAAAAAATAATATTATTTAGATGTTTGTTAATTTAAATTGTCAGTAACAAAAATGTGCAGACTTTTTTCTTTTTTTTCTTGATATTTGTGATGTTAATTTAAAGCCGTTTGATACGCTGTAAGATTCTCATGTGTTTGCTCTGATGAACCTAATGAAATTCTTACAATGGAATTGGAATCATACCGAACTAAGCTTAATAAACAGTATTTGTTTGAAAATGTTTATGAGCTTCAAACAAGTTTATGTATATCCTTGTTTACAGTAATCCTGGAATATTAACAAATGCTCTGTAAAATATATATTTTTTAATTTACTGGTATTTATTCTCTTGAAAATAAGAAAATCTGCAGGTCATGCAAAAACCTACTGTGACGGCGTACCCAGCATCTACACCTGAGTCGAATGGGAAGACCACCCTGCTCTGTCTGGCTAGAGACATGATGCCAGACTTAGTCAAGATCTCATGGAAGATGAAGGATCAAAATGGCCAAACAGTGGAGGTTCCTCAAGGAGAGAAGGAAGAGCTGGAACAGAGAGAGGAAGGAAAGACCACCAGTATGATCATCATTGATAAAAGGAAGACCTCAAACAAATACAGCTGTTCTGTAATGCATGAAAGGGGCAGTCAAACTGTTGACATACCAAATGGTAAAAGGTTATGTGTTTTCATAGATAATTACTCAACTAATACTCATCTAATGTATTTCAATTAATATATTCAAGCATCTTATAATGCCATATAAGTTAAAACTAAAATACAAATATACTAATCAACTGATTGCATAAGAATGATGTGTAGTTTGGCACCAATATTATCTCATTCTCTGAGAACAATATTTATTTCGTACATATGTTCAGTCTCATTCAAAGGGAAACCAACTGAAGCTCTTCCAACCACCATGGCTGCCCCAACATGTCCTTCCATAAATCATGCACAAGAATCAGCGAATCTGCAAGTTACAGATGGTAATGTTTACGGTTATTTAATGTTACAGTGGGCTCAATCTAAAAACCAACAGTACAAAAAGGAATGAAAGGTCATTTCATTAACATTTAATTAGAGCGGTAGGCTTCCCTTGTTTATGGAGATGCCATCTTTGTTTAAACCAACATTGTCTTTAAAACATAAGCTAAGCCTGTAACACACAATCATATTAAATCAAGACTATTTCTCTTCCCTAGATTCATTCCATTCCACATGCAGTCTGAACGTGGCCTCGCTATCTTATACGTTGATGTTAGTGAAGAGCTTGGTGTACGGCTTCGGGCTCACTCTCCTCCACACAATTATGAGAAGTAGACCTGACAACTGGTAGACACATTCATTGGAAGAGGACCTCTCTGTATGAAGTTCTAACTGGCTAAGAATAGTAATAATTTTTCTGCCAAACATTTAGTCTTGATGTCTATTGCTTTCTGTACAGCTGTTCTCATGCCAATTTTTTAAAAATAATATTTCAATTTTCACTGTTATGGGGAAAAAGTCCATAATTTAAATGTGTGGAAATAATATTGTGTCATATTTTTGAATAAGTCATTTTGTTTCTAGCATTTCACAACAGTGTACAGCAAACAACCTTCCTACTAAAGAAATTTTCAGCAGTCAAGTTCGACTTACTTAAATGCTTACATTGTAAAACCTCATTTTTATTTGACATTAATAAGGTTTATGACAACTAAATCCTGCATGTCACTGAAATATTCCTGTAAATTAGACATGGGTTAGTTGATCATTACTTTTTTTAAACAATAAAGATTATAACAAATGTGATCCTAAATGTTAATTACACACTTTATAATTTGTGTGCTGTTTTCTATGTGATAAATGTCAACATGATACAAAATATAGGCTGCTTTATAAAATTACTTGACTGTACTTTAAGATCAACTATGCCTGTGAAACATAAATATTTAATTTAAATATCAGTAAAACAACAAGAACATAACAATCTCTTTTTTCAAGACTTTTAACTTGAACCTGCATGTTTGTATGCAGATGTTTAGCTAGACCCAATCGTGGTGGGAAAATGTGGTTGATCTGTTTATTTGGTTTTGTAATGAAAGGTGAAACTGTCATTAATGGAAACGACATTTAGCTGCTTAACCCCAGTTCCAACCTGTCATGAGCTGTCGGTTATTTAAAGTTGCTTGGTATTTTTTAACCCTTTTCTCCTCTATTTGTGGCGTTATGTCTTAACAACAAATTCCATCAAAAAATAGCCTCAATAACAATCTTAAACGTTAGACAACAAGGGATCACATTTATGCTGTTCGACATCGAATGTAGGTGAAAAATAATTGGCTGCAGCCTTGGCACCATCATCAGGTGATAACTATGATGAGACAGCTGTACTGGAAGGCAGTGACTTGAAACACTGCTCTTTTCTGGTCACCATTTTGAGTCGTGAACATATGCAGTACAGTAATTTATATTCAAGTAGATGGATTCTTCTAGCTTATCATATTTCAATCACACGAGATGCATATTTAGCTTATGTGTTATCTTTTTATTCTGAGACATTGATATGCCTGGACTCTTTCTCTTCATTCGCAGATCAATTTTCCTTTCGCGACCATGTTCAGGGATGTTGGCTACAGTCTTATGGGCCTTAAATGTCTTAATAATATTGACAACAGTGCTCACAAGAACATCCAGATCTTTAGAGATGGTCTTGTAGCCTTTACGTTGACCATGCTTGGCTATTAACTTCTTTCTAACGTCCTCAGACAACTCTGGTTTTCCTTCTCTTTTCCATATTCATTGTGATACACACAATGTCACTTAAAACAACAGAGTGAGTACTCTTCTCCATTTAAACTGTCTGTATGAGTGATTACACAATTAAAGTCACCTGTGATAATGATGAAAAGAGAATGGTCTACTTGAGGAATCACTACAATACAATGAATTAGTATAACTTATTGAGGGTATCAATACAAGTGTCCATGCCATTTAAAAGAGTCTTCAGTCAGTTTCTTTCACAGCTTTATTGTTTTTTTATATGGAGTTGGCAGTCAATTCTTTCGTAAATGACTACTCATGTACTGTAGTAATCCATTAATTCATCTAAATCAGCTGTTGGCAACGGTAACAATATTAATGACAGTTAAACCTTTAACAATGTGCTACTTTGCTATTAAGCTCTAGTTGTTGCTTGACTAAATTTTAAGTTCAACCAGGAGTGCAAAGTATGTGACAATGTGAGGAGGGAGGGAGGGAGAACGCTACTGTCGGAGTCAGACTCTCGCTTCCAATAAAGACGGCTACAAATACAAGATATACATTACTGCTTAAAAAATCTAATCATATGTGTCATTACTGCAATGATGTTTATGTGTTTTTATCATAGCCTATTTTCTTAACTTGCCAGCTAAAACTGATAAGAACTTTGCTGCATGGGCAGAACATTCTTCTAAGTATAGGACTGTAATTTGCTGTGGCATATATAGAAAAATAATCCTTTTGTTCATAATCAAGTTGTGAATTTAAATGTCAGATTAAATACAAGGCTAGATTAATAACCTCTTAGCAACTTATTTTATGTTTAACATGGCCTGACTTCACTGATCAGTTGTTTGGGTCTGCTGCAGCAAGCAAAAGAGCAGGGGACATACTGTAACTAAGCTTTCGATTTGACATGTCTTGAAAACATGGCTAGCTAACATGTACAAAAAACATTGAAATGAACTGTTTTCCATAAGCATCGTCATCATTTTTGTGAATTTACAATGACGTTCACGGTGTAAACTATACATACAAACCAGGGGCTGATGTCTGGCTAAGTGTCTCATTTGCAGCAGTTCATAACAGCAAAAGGCTGCTCTACTAAGTACTAAAGATGCTTGCCATGAAGGGTCATAATCAGAGAAGTCATTATCAGTTCTATTTGACTTTGAAGAAAACTACTTGTAGCATCCGTTGTGTTTAGCTCTTTTGTTTGATTTGTTCATTGCAAACAGCTATGTTTGAATGTTGACAATAAACCTGATTTGCATTGGGAGTTGAATACTCTTTATTACAAACATATGTTTTACCGCTTTTTGCATTCACATTTGTTCAATTTCATGAAGTGTGCCAATTATTTTTAAGTTCCACACACTGTGCCTGTGGGAACTAACTTACTGTTTATTTTAGATTTAGAAACTATAAAGATCTGTGGCTAGTCATCTTTCCTGTACAATCTATTCACTTGTGGTTAGTGTAATTTCTTATTAAACATGATAGGATCCATAACCATACTTCACTGATATCAGTATGTCTGCCTGTGTACTCTATATTGTACAGTTGAATTACCTGTGTTTAAAGAGCTTAAACAAACATACATTCTAACATTAAAATGACTTTTTGGCTGCTGATTTGCTGAATACTCGAAGAACCAACTGGGGAACCGATCATAGAACTGACATCCAGCTTTTGGTGGAACGTTGAGAAAGCTTGTAGTTGTTGTCAAGGGCGTAGGAACGAGTTTGATATTGGGAGGGACACACCACACATTTTTCACAAATTGTTCTTATTATTGGGGGAGGACCACATTGCCTGTCTGTAACACTGGGGGGACATGTCCCACCCAGTTCCTCCCTGTTCCTACGCCCTTGGTTGTTGCACTATTGATCCCCTAAAGTCACTATATAAACTGGTTGTATAAAAGTCAACAAAAAACAAATGGACAATTGATTGAACCATGTCAACCTAAGTAACACTTTATATGAACACTATGGACTGTTGTACAAGTCACCTTTATAAGCAACATCATTGCATTATTCTATATGTACCAGTAAACCTGTACATATTAGGCTAGTTTCTAGTGCCCCCTATGGACACCATAGAATGTGCACAGCCACTTCAGCCAATTCTACTGCACCTACTGTATCTATGGCAACTTAAGTTTAACACAGACCATTCTGTGTTGTTCTGTTGACATGTACAGACCTCTATATACTAGTCTTCTCTCTTTTACATAGTTTTGAATACTAATATTAAGCAGGGTCTGCTCTTTGCTCTTTATTTTTATATTTATTTACACTGCATTGCTGGAGGTGAGGGACACAAATTTCACTGTACATTATTGCAGTTAAATCTGTGTTTCTGTGCCACTGACAATAAACTTGAAACCCGATAAGTGTATAACCCTTGTCAACAACCACAGGAAGTGACATCAGATTTGAGGAGTCATCACAAGGCCCAAGTGACTGTTTCAACTCACATTGTAATATCTCAGCACCAAATGAACACATTCATCTTAGTTCAAAACAGATCCCATAAGACTGTGATCCCTTAAGAATGTCTGCATGCTCGGTGTTCGTCCTTTACTCGCTTTATTTAAGTGAGTGACTCCATTACCAAAACATTTACTTTATATACAACTTTGCCTTTGAGCAACTGAAAATGCCTGGAGGACAATTGTGTGTGCTGAACATTAAACATATGTTATGAGGCAAATATTTTGAAAGTAATGGTTTTAAATGTTGTTAAAAGCAGCTGAATTTGTTGTTATAATTTTTCTAATTGCAGTGTCAGTGTCAGGGCAGAAATTGGACCAGGAGATTTCCTTTACTAGGACAGCGGAACAGACTGTTTCCTTCAGCTGCAAGAATACCGACCAGTGTGGCTCGACTGTCTTCTGGTACCAGAAAAAAGAGGGAGAACCGTTTACTGTTATTCTAAACACCAGGAAAACTGATTGTAAAGTTGATGCAAGTTTCAACCATCCACAAAAAGATGACTTCTCAGCCACGAGAAAAGAGAACAACTGTGATCTGAAGATCCAGTCAGTTAAAGACGACCATTCTGCCACATACTACTGTGCCTGTTACGAAGGTGGAACCCACAGTGAGAACTGATCCACACAGCCTGTACTAAAACTCAAACTGTGAATTAATGTTTGCATCACAGGAAGTGACATAATCACATGACTGTGTATATACATCCCACTCTAGACTTTATAGATCTGTAAAAATGATATGATTTTCTGTGACATAATATCTTAATGATATGCATGTTGCAGGTGGAGGCGTGATGGATAAATCAGATCTCTAACCTAGGTCTCCTTACTGACAGCCATTGAAACTCCGCCCCTGTGATAACTTAAATATAAGTAGTAGATTTGATAAACTCACCTCTTTACCACATTTTAACTGAAAATGGACTGTAGTGTAATAATATACTCTTTTTTTCTGGGTAAGTGTTTCAACCACAGTGTATCTAAATAATTGAACAAACTATATTTTTGAAATATAGTTATCGATGTGAAGTATTTATCGATCCATTTCTGTTTTCAGTGTCTGTTTCAGGACAGAATTTGGAGCAGGACCAGATATCAGAGACTAAGAGAGAGACACAGACTGTCTCCTTCAACTGTAAAGTTACTGGTCGATGTTTAGGTGAAACCATTCACTGGTATCAAAAGAGAGAGGGTGAACCATTCACTAGAATTCTATATATTGCTGACAAGACTGTTAGCCCAGACACCGATCATCCTGAATCAAACGATTTCTCTGCCAGGAGGGAGTCTAACTCCATTGAGCTGACGATTGAGTCCGTTAAAAAGTCTCATTCTGCCACCTACTACTGTGCCTGTTATGCAGTTGGAACCCACAGTGAGAACTCATCCACACAGCCTGTGCTAAAACCCTGTGGTTTTAAACTAGCTGTAAATCAATGAAAACATTTGTGCACCACAGGAAGTGACATAATCAGAGAGCTGTTTGAGACACCCCCCAGCTGTTTTTTTTTCATCGCTATGTTTTATAGCCATTCAGCAATCATTTCTTATTTATATTCATGTTGCTTTGCCATTTAGAACAAATATTAAAGATAAATTGTTCCCAAATTAACCACATTCTGTATTCAATATGGAAAGTGGTACACTAGTGGTACACTGCGTAAGTCCATCATACATCCGGTATCTAAATATTTTAATTGATTAACTCTAATGTGAGATTTTTAGTGGCCCATTTCTGTTTTCAGTGTCTGTTTCTGATCAGAATTTGTTCCAGGACCAGATATCAGAGACTAAGTAAGAGAGCGACAAAGTGTCTCTTTCAACTGTAAAGTTACTGGTCGATGTGCGGGTAACCAGAAGTGATTTATAAGTACGTTATAAGTAACTTTCTAGGGGCTGTACTCTTTACTCTTACTCAAGTATTATTATTTTTTTAGATAATGTACTCTTAAATTTTACCTACACTTCTTAAAATTTGTGGTAGAAATAATAATATTTTATAATATAAGTTAACAAAACTGTTTGCCATGTACATGCTCGAAAATGTTACAGCATGTGTTTGTGGTTACTCAAAAACATCGATAACCAACATTGTTATAGTTAGCTAGCTAGCTTTTCTGCTCAGACATCATAATGACAAACTAATGCTAACGTTGTAAGGCAGGTTTAGCTACAGTAGCGCGTGTGCAGCTAATTTCATATATTTTAGTCAACTAATGGTATAAAGCCCTTGCTCATTAAAAGACACAATAGCTATAGTTGCAATTAACATGTTAAATGCATAGTCCCATATGTAGTACTGGCACGCTTGCTGTAACGATTGTTGTGATTCATGTTGTGACAGCACTTATGTACAGCAGTGTTTCACGTTAGTGCAGAGCAGCGAGTCTTAGCTGGTAGAGAGAGGCCAGATAGGCGCTGGTGATGTTGGATGAGCAGGCACGGTAGACTGACAGGAAGGAAGAAATGTGTGCAGGATTCATCTTTACTGACTGGGCAGCTGGCCCTAGGGATGCCACATTACATTTTGTAGCTCCATATAAAATCATGAACACAAGGCGTTCTTTTATTACAAGCATTTATTTTGCGCATCCATGCCGTCAAATGCCATGTAAATTTTGCTCATATTTAACTCAAGATTACCGGTATTACATTCCTTAACTGTATGACTGCGTCTGGTGGCAGCTACTACACATTTATCTCACAACTAAATAGCCTAATAGCCAACCACGTCAATAGAGTTGCAGCCTCCTCTTTGTTTGTTGAACTTTCTGAGTAAGTGATCATTCCAGTCATCTTCCTGAAATCTTTTTGTAAGATCCCCTAAATGCAAGCCAGCGTGCGGTGAAGTTAAAATGGAATAAGCACAAACAGTGATGTCTATGATTGTTAATGTGAACTATGTTTCTGAATCATCAACAGCACTATGTTTCTGAATCATCAACAGCACTATGTTTCTGAATCATCAACAGCACTATGTTTCTGAATCATCAACAGCACTATGTTTCTGAATCATCAACAGCACTATGTTTCTGAATCATCAACAGCACTATGTTTCTGAATCATCAACAGCACTATGTTTCTGAATCATCAACAG
>JACXGM010019391.1:0-18341 GCA_016801145.1 Umbra pygmaea
GTGTGTGTGTGTGTGTGTGTGTGTGTGTGTGCGTGCGTGCGTGCGTGCGTGCGTGCGTGCGTGCGTGTGACTCAGGCCCCAACCACACATGCAGAATGATGAAAGGCAAGCGCAGTGTTCCACTAGAAATGGATGAACTTCCAGTGTACCTGTAACATCTCCCTCTACTGCTGCTCTGTTGTGCTCCAGCGATCAATGTCACCGGTTTTCTGATATCCCTTCACCTCTGGTAATCACGTCCCGTATACCCGTTGCCCTGTCCTTGTATCATTGTGTGTTATTGTTTGATTGTTCCGTGTAGAATACTTTAGGAACCAGTGGTATTGGTACTGGATTTTTTCATTCCAGGCGCTGTCTGAGGTTTTTTTTTTATTTATGTTCTTTATTTTGTAACTTTGTTGTACGCTGTACTATTGACATCCTGTGTCTGACTCTTTCCTCAAACTACATATTATAGTACCAGAATGTTTTTATGCTGCAGGTGTGATCATTTCAAAATATCAATTAGGAGGGAATGTGTGTTTGACTATGTGACCTGCTCGATCAAAATCAGTCACATCTACAGTGCATCTGGAAAGTATTCACTTTTTCCACATTTTGTTTTGTTACACCCTTTTTCCAAAATGGATTAAATTCATTATTTCTAAATTTATTAAAATTAGGAAAAAAGTATATGTATATAAGTTTTCACAGCCTTTCACAGCCTTTGAACACACTCAATTGAAAACACTCATTTGAGCTCAGGTGCATCCAGTTTCCACAACCTGAATGGAGTCCACCTTTGGTAAATTCAGTTGTTTTGAAATGATTTGGAAAGGACACGCCTGTCTATATAAGGTCCCACAGTTAACAGTGCATGTCAGAGCACAAACCAAGCCATGAAGTCCAAGGAATTGTCTGTAGATCTCCGAGACAGCATTGTTTCGAGGCACAGATCTGGGGAAGGGTACAGAAAAATAAATGCAGCATTGAAGGTCCCAATGAGCACAGTGGCCTCCATCAACCATAAATGGAGGACGTTTGGAACAACCAGGACTCTTCCTAGAGTTGGCCGCCCAGCCAAACTGAGCAATTAGGGGAGAAGGGCCTTAGCCAGGGAGGTGACCAAGAACCCGATGGTCACTCTGACAGAGCTCCAGCGTTTTTCTATGGAAAGAGGAGAACATTCCAGAAGAACAACCACCACTGGAGCGTCATATATGAAGGAAACCAGGCACCGCTCACCACCTTGCCAATACCATCCCTGCAGTGAGGCATGGTGGTGGCAGCATCATGCTGTGAGCATGGTTTTCAGTGGCAGGAACTGGGAGACTAATCAGGATCGAGGAAAAGATTAATGCAGCAATGTACAGACATCCTTGCTGAAAAACCTAGACCTCAGACTGTAGCGAAGGGTCATCTTCCAACAGGAAAATGACCCTAAGCACACAGCCAGGATAACAAAGAAGTGGCTACAGGACAACTCTGTGAATGTCCTTTAGTGGCCCAGCCAGTGCCCAGACTTGAACCCGATTGAACATGTCTGGAGAGATCTGAAAATGTCTGTGCACTGACGCTCCCCATCCAACCTGATGGAGCTTGAGAGGCAAAGACGAATGCAAAACTGCCCAAAAATATGTGTGCCAAGCTGTGCCAAGCATCATACTCCAAAAGACTTGAGGCTGTAATTGCTGCCAAATGTGCTTCAACAAAGTATTAAGCAGAGGCTGTGAAGTCTTATGTCATTTTTTATTTTTAATACATTTGCTAAAATTTCAAACACACTTCTTTCACGTTGTCATTATGCTTTTGGTTAACGCGAAAAGTTCACATGCGGGCAATAGGGTAGTGCTTCCAGTATATACCAATGACCTACATGCCTAGAGCCTACATGGGAAAATCTACATGGGCAAATGATATCCTGGGCTAACCACAGCTCCCCTCCCTCAGAGGATATTTCAGTCAGAAGGTGGGAGCTGAGCTGGTCCACTGTCTCATGATGAAACCTGCAACGGAGTAGAGGGCTCTCAGGTTGTCAAGGAGCTGTTCAGCATGGTGAGGATGCATGCAGGTCATTATGGAAGATCATGAGACACTTAACCACTTCTAAATTACCTTCACTATGGTCCCTCAAATGTTGTTGAAGTAGAAACACACAGCATTAACTTCAAAGGCTCAAACTCGCCAGTAAACAGGCATTGCATGTCAAATAATCAGTGTCTGCACAACCTCACTGGGACAACATAAATGCAGGCCTGCTAGCATTGTACACTTTGAATTGATTTATATTTTGTTCATGCTGACAGACCTCTATAATGAATCATGCAGAATGTTCATGTTAAAACAGCATTTAAAATCTACAGCAAATGCTAAATCATTAATCACTTTTTACACTTCACTTTGACCTCACACTTGTTGGTTTTGTATTACAAAAATAAAACAACATCACTGCAGCACTCCTTGTCCACATTGATCATCTAGTTCAGCGATACTCATTCCATGCTCCTGCGAGCCGCAATTCCATAGGTTTATGTTCCAAACCAAATTTAGCACAGGTGACATTAATCATTATTAAGATGAAACGCTAACTCAGGTTGACATTGACAGGAACCTCAACTGGGGTTGGACGGAAAACGTACGGAATGGCGGCTCGCGGGAGCAGGAATGAATATTGCTGGTATAGATGGAGTTGGGTGTGTCCTGAAGGCAGCAATGAATGTGGTTGGTTGACTCATATGACTGGAACAAGGTTTTGTTCCATCAGGAGAGATGCCTCCAAGATGCGTTTTTCAGTCAGAGAAACTCAAACCATGCCTCTGAGACAAGAGGGGACTTGATTAATAGGTTAATTTACAAATAAGCTGTTTTTGGCCAAGAGAGTGGTTTACTATATAGAAACATACGTAATAATAACGCAAGTGATATAGTGAAGGGGCTATAGTACACCAGCTACTTAAGTCTGCTTGGATGAGCAGTACGAAAACAATTGGCCAACTCTGCGACATTCAGTTGGGTGAACCATGTGAGTGCCCTTCACCATCCCACCACTCCCCTGTCCAGGGAGTTACAGAGCTGCCAACAAGGCAGGGTTGGCGGTAACTGGACAGAACCAATTGGGAGGGGAGAAAAATCACAAAAAAAAGACAGAACAGCCTACTTGTAATGCCTCGTTAAACCCTGAGCTTTGACGGTGATGAGGTCCAGCTGTGATTGTTCCCCAGGCAGACCAATCCAACGAATCCATCTACAGGCTGAAGTAATGCTCCACAACATTACTCTGGGGTAAGAGCCTACCAGTGATAACGGTGTTCCCATGGTGAACGGAGCTTAATTAGACACAAGACTAGTGTAGCTACTGAAACACAAAATAGTTAGAACTACACCAAGTTATGGATAGAGGACAATATTGAGGGCAAAAAAATCTACACTGTGTGGTGTAAGTATAGCTTTAGGCCCAACCAGTTTCTAGTTTTTTCGCTAGATGTTAGCGGTTCAAAGTATATAGGTTTACTTTGAACGTCAGCTATTAATTAAACGTGCAAAATGTCGTTTTTGGCCGCTAGGGGGCTCTCAATAAAAACAATAACGAAAGATGTACTTGGATGACGTCGGGAAGTAGCGTGGGATCATGGGATTTGTTGTCGTCGTCAATGTCAACCAGCCGATCTAGCATCTTCGGCAGAAAAAATGTTCACTGACAAGGTAATGTAGTGTAAAAAATATTATAACTTGATTCACGTTATGTTTGGCGGTTCCCTGGAACTTTGAGCAACTACAGCAGTGAAAGGTTATGACAACATTGACGGGCAACACAACAAAACGTCCCGTTTCTTCGAATAACATTAAAAATGTATTCGGGTTTGAAAATTGGTGGAAACATTTAGGATAATGTAAGTACACAACTAAAAATAATGTGTTATATAGTTATAGGGATTTTTGCTTTTTTTAATGCAAACTAGTTCCTTTTTTGTAATTCAAACTAAGAGAGCTTGGCTCTGGCTTCATAACAGCTGCCATGTTAGCATCTTCATTTGGAAATTGTTGGTGATGTACTAAGTAGCCTTAGGGAAAATGTTTATTCAGGTCTGTAATGTATTTTGTTGTCAACAAATTGTATATCCGCTTAAAATGACATCCTCATATTGATTTGGAACTAAAACTTCACATAACTGCCATTGAAAATTTACCCAAAGCAGGAAGTAAAAGTGGTGTGATATCTCGACTCAATTCAACTAACACCACAGCAGAGACATTCTAGTGAATGATCCACATCGTTAGGATAAGTTGACTAAACATTCTACATTACCATGGAAATGACTGTGTCACAATATCCAGCATCCATTTTGTGTGTGTTTTTTGATCAGTCAAATCGCCAGGGTTAGAAGATACAGCCTGTCCTATTCATTCTAAATTCCATAGTTGGGTGTCCTGTACCATTAAAATGTTTTGATTTTTTACTGGTGTTTACACTGTAATAGCTGTTTAAATCATCAAAAAAGGTGTGTATTACTCCCACAGGAAATAATTACATTAATGTTGCATCTAATATTATTCAATTTACTTCAATGCCTCATTAGGAAAAATGCACTGTATGCAAATGTATGCAGTGCATCTTATTACCATGCATTACACTGTTGTCATCATTATTATTCAGATTGCTAATCATACAACATTATAATTTTAAACCTTGGCTTTGTAGTTATCCTTTTATCTGCAGTGCTGATATAAATTATTGAGAAACGTATTACGATTGATCTGAAGACAGCGCGCATATGTGCATAGCAATATTTTCTGAATTCTAAATGCTTTTTAATTCCGGAGTCAACAATAGAATTCCCAGTATGTTTTTTCAGGTAGGGTATCCATATGATTACCAATGCGGGACAGCACATTCCCTTTCAGGAATGCAAACTCTTTTGAACTTTTAATCAAATCCCTTTTACAAGACATCCTGGATTGAGACATATATTGGATGTTGACTGATTTTATTGCAAGACTTGAATACTCAGAAATTGTGACTCAAGTGTTTTCCAGAGCAAACGATGGAGCAACGTCTTCTCCCCTGAGGAAGAAGGCTTGGCTGCATTTTACTGAGACTCATTAGATTCAGTATGTCTTAGACCACATAAAAAACGGCAAGTGTACGATAGGGAATAGCATGCCATTTGGCAAGCAACCAAATGTGATGGCACTTTCTTCAGTCTGGTCAGCAATTCTTTTTGAAATCTGCTGTGAGCACACAGTAAAGTCCACAGAAAAAAATATAACAAACTAGTTTAGAGTTCCTCCTCTGTGTGAAGGCACACACTTGAAGGCAAAATAATCTCTGGAGTGTGTGAATGAGATTTAGTATGTGTGTGTAAACGTCACAGCCAGAACAGGCCAGGCCAACCTTCAAAACCCAGCTTTTCTTTAAGTTACTTCTACTAGGGAGTTTTTCCTACACAGAAAATTATCTGGTGTTCATTTTCTGGTATTAATCATACAGTGTTAAACCTGCACTATGTAACCTTTTTGAAAACTAGAAAAAAATACAAATACTATGTTTTAGGACAAGTAAATGTTACTAACATATTGGATCCATGGGTTGAAACCAAAAAGTACAAAATACAGACAATATTTGTACACTGTAAAACATATCTGTGAACAAACAGTAAAAGGTACTGGGAATTTGCTACCAGTACTTTTTATATGATTTTACATACATTTCCTTCAAGAAAATTTACAGAAAATACTTTATAAACACAGTAGATTTCCATTACAAATGAATATCCCTCTGGGTGTTACCAGATATCTACTGTGTTTATAAAGAATTTTTTGTTATTGTCTTTAAGGAAATGTAGGTAAAATAATCGAAAAAATACTGCTATATTTGTTACCTGAACTTTTTACAGTTTTTTTACAGTGTATAGCAATATATGATATTATATTTCACAATATAACTAGCAACAAATGCATATTACGGACAAAATAATAATGTGTATTTCTGCAGTAGATAAACATATATATATAAATAATATATAAAATTAAAAAAATAACAACAAAAAATATATGTAAAATTCGGGCTGACAGGACAAATGAATTGAACCTTATAGTGCAGCTTTAACTGAGGTGTTAAATTAACAATTGACATGATCCGACTAAAGGCTTCCATGTTGGGTTAGCAGTGTGAAAAGTATTAGTGGCTTGGGCAACATCTGGTTGGATGAACCATGTGCACATCCCTCACCATCCCACAGATCTGTACAAGGAGTTGCGGAGCTGCTGACAAGGCAGGGTTAGAGGGAATTGGAAGGGAGGAAAATCAGGAAAAATCACAAAAAACATTTTTACAATTTTGAGTGTTAAATCAAGACAATAGAACCATAGTGTTTAGTGTTAAAAAACAACAATAGTTGTCACAGTGTTACTTTAACATTCACAAGTGTTAGGCAAAACCATCACAATTTCCCAGAATGCTTTGCTGCACATATATTTTTCTGAATTGTTTGTTTTAATATATTTTCTGCTTCGTGCATTTATGAATTTATTACTTATGTGTAATTATTAAATAATGTAATAATCATTTTTACTTATTATCTTATGCAGACTGTAAGTGGTGTTATTAGCTGATGAGCGTTCTGGCGCAAAATGGCTGCCGTGCATCACCCAAGTGGGTGTTACACATTGGTGGTGGATGAGGTGGGCTTTCCTCCTCTCTGTGTAAAGCGCTTTGGGTTCCTTGAAAAGTGCTATATAAGTTGAATTAATTAATTATTAATATTATTGATTGCAACCATTACTGAGATTAGTGTTTCCGTCGATGTAGTCTTCAGTTTGTAAGCACTTCACCATTGCAGTGTTATTCAATGCAGGTTGTGGGTGAGTAATTATTTCAACTGTATTTCCTTTCAGATGGTCTTAAATGAGTGACTGTTAGTGTGGCACAAAAGCTGTAAAAACATACTGAAGGTTGGTATCTGGCACATTTACCCTGCTGGGAAATATGCAAATGAGAAAATAACACTCCAAAAAACGACACTGTGCATCAGATGCAACACTTTTAACTATCAAAAGTGTTAATTTAACTCTGAAATTTAACTTGGATTCCGTGAGAACTACATAAACACTGAGACAGTGTTAATTTTAACACCCTCTGAGTTAATTTAATACTGCAGATTTTGCTGTGTAGTCGCTCTGCATCTGGGCCTGCTTGTTGCCTGTTGTTAGAGGACGGGTATTTGTACATGCATTTTGTGATGTAAAGGGTCTTTATAAAATATACTTCATTTTGATTCTTCAGTCATTGGTTTTTGATTTGATTAATGGGTTAATTGATTTGACGGGTTCATGTGTGCAGCAGGTTGTTTGAGGAAGAAGACACTTTTCCCGCTGGACAAAGATTTCAGAGGGATGACCAACCTCCTCACAGTTTATCTCCAACCAGATCAGACACCCGCTTCCCCTCCTATCAGAGGAACCAATGTGGCTCCTCCTATCAAATCAGTCAGCCGTTTCCCCTCCTCCTATCAGAGGAACCAATGTGGCTCCTCCTATCAAATCAGTCAGCCGTTTCCCCTCCTCCTATCAGAGGAACCAATGTGGCTCCTCCTATCAAATCAGTCAGCCGTTTCCCCTCGTCCTATCAGAGCAGACAATGAGGCTCCTCCTATCAAATCAGTCAGCCGTTTCCCCTCGTCCTATCAGAGCAGACAATGAGGCTCCTCCTATCAAATCAGTCAGCCGTTTCCCCTCGTCCTATCAGAGCAGACAATGAGGCTCCTGCAGCTCATCTGTGGTTTGTCTCTGTGTTGTGTCGGCAGCATGGTGGGAATAGAGTTAATGGAAAGCTATCAATCACATGAAAACCCAAGGTGTTGGAAACCATTGATTTGATTTCAGCCATTGCTGTCTGTGCCTTTCCTCTCTGGCACCATCTGCTGGCCCCTCAGTGTCATTGCACGTCTCAGCACAGTCTCACATGTGCTCTTTAGATCGGGGTTTGGAGCTGAGAGGGCACAAGAGAAACTCGGTCCCCAGTTAGGGCAGTCCCCTGGCCCCCTCCTGACATCCAGAAACAGCATGCAGACGATGTGATCACACCAGAGACAGAGAGGATCCTGGACTTGACAGAGCAGACGAAACAGCTGACGACTCTACTTTAAGAAGGAGACTGGTTGGGGATGATGACATTCTCCCTGCAGGGTAGAAGCAAAGAAGGTAGGTGGGTAGACAGGAACAGAAAGATGAAAAGGCATGTGAGAATAAATTTTTAAGGGATATGAAGTGGGAGAGAAGAAGGGGGAGAGAATGTGGGTGAGGCCGGAGGGGTGAGGGACTTGTAGGAGGTTAGAATGGAAAGAATTATCACCGGTCAGTTGAAACTTCTGCTATGCCTAGCCATAATCCTACTCTCAGCCACTACTGTGTACTCTGCTAACTAGCTCTGAACGTTGGTAAGCACGCCAAACATGAACCTTCAACTTGACTATACATGTCTTAGGGCTGGCAGCGATTATGCCTCTACAACCCCTCAGGATGGGGACTAGTTTACGATAATACAGGCTTCATTCGTCTGGCTGGAGGATGAGTATCAATCTGCATTCTATGCTGAGGTAATGTTGATTTATGGAATGCCCCATCTAATCTCTCTGATGTCCTGTTTAATCCTACGATGATGACCAGAACGACCAGAGTCCTTGAACAACAATGTAGACCTACCCGGCTTGATGTCGACCTTGTTCAAAGCCACTGTCACCTCCCACAGCCCACCTGGCTGTCCTTGTTCCTGTATACCTGGTGGATCAGGCCCCAGAACTACTCACAGGACCTTAACTGGACATCTTGGCCTTAATTGGACATGCACTCTTGAACTTTACACCCGGCACAGCCAGAAGAGGAATGGCCACCCCACTGAGTCTGGATCCTCTCTAGGTTTCTTCCTGGCAATCCATTTACTGGAGAGTTTTTTTAGTCACTGTGCTTCAATATCACATTGTTGCTTGCTCTTTGGGGTTTTAGGCTGGGTGTCTGTAAAGATTTGATTGATTGATTAATTTGATTGACAGAAATCAAACTAAGTCTGAAGTGGTCATTTCTGAATTCTGTCAGGTGTATAAAGAGGTTCCTGAAAGCTTGAAACCTTTCTGTTTACAATATACATAATCAATATTGGTAGTACTATGGAGCATTGGAAAGTTCATTTTTATGCAAATGATGCTGTGTTGTACTTTGAGGCACCAACTGTAACCTTAGCTTTGTCTTTTTTGACTTCAAGCAGTGCAAAAGTCCCTCTGTAACCAGAGCCGCCAACAAGCCCAAAACCGAATGCCAATGTTTTAGTCTATCAAAATCGAATCAAAAAGTAAATTTGCAATGTAGACAGCAGGCGTCTTGATAGTGGACAAGTGATTGGAGTATTTCCCAGGGGGGACATGTTTGTGTCTACAAGGCAAATGTGTTTCCCAATTTGAAAGTCTACTGTAGCAAACCTACAATCTAAATCAACTCCATTCGCATTTCATAAAAAAAGGCTTCAGAAATACATCACTTTAGAAATCCATTTTGTCTTGGCAGAGTTGTTTTTCCATAGTTTTCATACATTTTCAATGGCTAGATCAAATGTAATCATCATTAAGAGGTAGAAAATATAAATGTTTTTGTAAAAATAAATGTTTCTGTTGCCATTATAAATCATTTGTAAACTGAACAGTTTACATCAGTAAATATTTGGCACTACATAATCAATAACGCTGTAAATACATTGAAATGCTCTTGAAATGGCGTCTGTGGTTTCTGACTGACTTATTTAACTAATTCAGCAGTAAATCTGAGCCAGAGTCAGAAGACTGTAAGATGGATGTGAGGGACAGTAGGATGGATGCTCAGATGAGTAATAAAGGGATAGTATAGATTAATTGATTGTAGATAAATTCACTATCTATGTTCCATTCTACATGAGACAGCATGAATGGACAACTGCTATTGGTAGGGAATGTCCACAGTTTCTGACACTGACAGTCTTACTTGACTGTTTTCAGTTCAACAGAGTGAGTTTGAGCCACAGACAGGGAACTGTCAGAGCGATGTGAGGGACAGGAGGATGGATGCTGAGGTGAGTGCTAAAAGAGACACCACAGAATGGTGCTCTAAACCTGTTACAGACAGTGCTGAACTTTTATATATATCCAAATATGGTTCCTCAGTTATCCACGTAGGAGTAACCTTTTTATATTTCCCAGAAGAAACCTTTTGGTTACATTGATTAAAAAAAATATACAATACAGTATATACTGTATGGAACACTTTGCACTAAGGATTCGACGTGAAACACAAATGGGTTCTGTGTAGACGTGGCCTAAATTAGAAATTGACAAGTGTTTGGTACCCACAGTTCTGTATTTCATATTCAATAGAACAGGAACTTTTTTATGATTTATGATATCATATTACTTTATAGAGTAAAACAAATGAAAATGGCACGGACAAAAATATTGGGACCATTAACCTAATATTTTGTTGCACAGACTTGGAGACATAATCAAGAGCTGTCTGTAGTGCTGGATGAGATTACTACAGTTTCCGACAGAACGTTTGGCTCACTCTCCTCCTAGGTTTGATCGGTGTCAGCCCTTTCCATATATGTTCTTTTTTTGAATATATTTTATTTATGACAATTGCAACAGAAATGGGATCAAAATAGAATGCACAGCAGTTTACTTAAGAAGAAACCTAGAAAGGGGCCAGACTCAAGGGGGTGGCCAGTCCTCATCTGGCTGTACCGGGTGGGGGATCTGAAGGTACACAGCCCATTTTATCAAGGTCACATATCTTAACGTATATCTCTGGAGATGTACAGCTGGAGTCAACCGGCGGAAACGTGATCACCAACAGTAGTGATGTGGGCACCAGCACAGCGGGGTGAGCACTGGGCACAGAACTGAGGCAGGAATCAGGCCACATGGTCCTGAAGCATGTTCCAAGAGTTTGGGTTCTCCTAGGATTACATGTCATTGGAAACATTGGAATAGGCGTACCTTAGGTCTAGTACCTCGGTGCAACTCTGACCCCAAAAATAAATATATAAACATTCTCCCACCCACATTGCCAAGACCACACCACCAAAGGGACACCAACAGACCGCAACCACCAAAAGGAGGGTAGAGTATAGTCCACACAGTGTACTCCCATCCCACAACCATAGGGTATCATGGGGCAACATGGGCAGGCCAATGATTCGGCCCCTGTGTAGGTATGAGGATATCCTTTAGCCCCCTGGCCAGACTGCACTATATAATAGAACGTACTGAAGAGATGAGTCTTCAGCTTAGACTTCAATGTCTGAGAGTCTGCATCTCTCACATGGGTTAGCAGATCATTCCACAAAATTGGAGCTCTATATGAGAAAACCCTTCCACCATCTGTTTGTTTACAAATTCTAGGTACAGTAAAGTGGCCTGCGTCTTGTGAACATAATGCACATATCGGTACCTAAGGCAGCACCAAATCAGATAGATAAGTAGGGGAAAGTCTATGTAGTGCTTTGTAGTTTAACAGTAAAACCTAGAAATCTTCCCTAGCCTTAATGTGCAGCCAGTGTAGACAGACTAGAATTGGGATAATATGTTCAAATTTTATTTTTATTTTTTACGATACTTGTGTGTTGTTTGTCACCTTCACAAGTGCAGTCTCAGTACTATGATAGGGTCTAAACCCAGACTGGAGCTTTTCATAATTATTATTAATCTTTAGGAATGCCCAACCCTCCCCCCAACTGCCAAACCCGTCCCCCACACAGACAGCGGAACATACATACACAACATAACAAAACATAGACATAAATTCAAATATGTGAATAACTAAGTTAAGCAAGAAGGCTGAACGCAAACACCGACATGAAAAAACACAGGTCTAAATTAAATATGAAAATTGTTCAGAAATTAAACCATTAGAATCTTTAATGTTTAGAATCGGGCGATTAGTAGCACAGCAATTTAATTGGTCTCTGTAGAGCTCTTTACAACTCTCCTGCACTTATCTTTCCCTCGATCCTGACTAGTCTCCCAGTTCCTGCTGCTGAAAAACATGCCCACAATATAATGCTGCCACCACCATGCTTCACTGTGGGGATAGTATTGGCCGGGTGATGGGCAGTGCCTGGTTTTGTCTAGGCATGACGCTTGCCATTCAGGCCATAGAGTTCACTCTTTGTTTCATCACACCAAATCATTTTGTTTCTCATGGTCTGGGAGTCCTTCAGGTGCCTTTTTGCAAACTCCAGACAGGCTCTCATGTGCCTTTAACTGAGGAGTGGCTTCCGTCTGGCCAATTTACCATACAGGCCTGATTGGTGAAGTGCTGCAGAAATTGTTGTTTTTCTGGAAGTTTCTCCTCTCTCCATAGAGAAACGCTGGAGCTCTGTCAGAGTGACCATCGGGTTCTTGGTCAATGGTCACCTCCCTGACTAAGGCTCTTCTCCGCTGATTGCTCAGTTTGGCCGAGCGGCCAGCTCTAGGAAGAGTCCTGGTGGTTCCAAACTTCATCCATGTACAGATGATAAGAGGCCACTGTGCTCATTGGGATTTTCAATGCTGCAGATAGTTTTCTGTAACTTTCTACAGATCGGTCCCTCGATACAATCATGTCTCTGAGGTCTACAGACAATTCCTTGAACTTCATGGCTTGGTTTTTACTCTGACATGCACTGGTGTGTGCCTTTCCAAATCATGTTCAATCAACTACATTTACAACAGGTGGACTCCAATCAGGTTGTGGAAACATCTCAAAAATGATAATTGGGAACAGGATGCACCTGAGCCAGCGCGGTCGGTGGATCTTAATTGGGGAGGAAGGGCTCGCGTTACGCTCGGGACCGGAGTAAATGGAATGGTGGGCAACGCACAAAACCCAGTGTGCAAAACGAAAAAACACTGGGTTTCGTGCGTTGCGCACATTCCATTCACTCCGGTCCCGAGTGTAACACGAGCCCGTCCTCCCCAATTAAGATCCACCGACCGCGGCTGACCTGAGCTCACTTTTGAGTGTTATGGCAAAGGCATATATATTATATATATATATTTATGTACATGTGCTTTTTTATTTTTAATAAATTTGCTAGGATTTCTAACACACTTATTTTACATTGTCATTATAGGGTATTGTTTGTACAATTATGAGGGAAATAATGAATTTAATCAATTTCGGAATAAGGGTGTAACATTGTACACCCATTCTGAGTCATAAAATCTAAAAAGGACCTAGACACGCTAGAGGGAGACAGAGTTCTGGGATTAGAGCGGTCCAAGTTCGGATCAATAACACAATTCATATCTTCAGCAAGTATCAAATGATGGTACATAAAATTGTGAGCATAAACATTTGCCAGGTGGTGCCAGATATTATTTGATTCCTCCCATTGTTCTCAGACATGACATTGATAACTGAGAAATATATTATTTTACTGACCAAAATTGCCATACTTATGGCTTTGGAGTTGAAATTATGATGAATAAAAATTTTATTCATAAAGGGAAAAACACTGGACCTCTTGTGTGGATTATTTAAAGCTTTCACATTCCAAGATTTTAATTTAATAATGGTAGGTCCACGTCCACCTACTCTACTGTGATCCATATTAGTATTTATAGCCATTTAAAATAAAGAAAGGAAATGTTTTGGGGAAAAGGTCAAGTTGTGTACTATCATTAACAATCTGAACCACATAAGATACATTTAAAAAAAGCTCTTTCCACAGATGTTCAATAGGATTTAGATCAGGACTCATAGAAGGCCCTTTCGAAACAGTCCAATGTTTTCTTCTCATACATTCTTGTGTGATTTATAGGTATTTTTCAGGTCATTATCCTGCTGGAACACCCGTAGCCTGTGACTGGGACAGCTTTCCGAGACTGGGCTGTACATTTCACTCCAAAACACTTTGCACCCTGTGCAGATTCAAGGCACTCAGTGCCAGAGGCAGCAAAGCAATTCCAAAACATTCCTGAGCCTCCTCCACAGTCAAGTCTTTTCTTTGAAATCTTAATTGTTTTGTTTGTTGTGATTTACGAAAAAGCTCTACTTTTGTTTTGTCTGTCCAAAGGACATTCTCCCAAAAGAATGTGGCTTGTCCACATGCATTTTGGCAAACTTCAGTCAGGCTTTTTTATGTTTCTTTCTTAGAAGTGGGCTCTTCCTGGGTCTTCCAACACGGAGAGCCTGGGTCTGTTTTTAAGTTTTCATTTGTTCTTTTTCCATCATTCGAACAAACCTCTTAATTCCTGGGTCAACTTTCCTTTTGCGGCCACTTCCAGGAATGTTGGCTACAGTTTCATGGGCCTTACACTTCCGAATAAGCTGTTTAAAGATGGACTTATCCCAAATGTGCTTCTGTAAGTCACTCTGGATAAGTGTTTACTAAAATTATTATGATTATCTTTAATTATATTTATGTCCTGTTTATACAATATATGTATTTCTGGACTGGAAATCGAATGGTTACCAGATTCATTCTGCGGACTTGTTGGCTCTGGAGGCCCGGCAGGCTTGTACTAAGCTACGGACAACTGCTCTTAGTTTGCCTCATGGAACACTCTTCAAGTCTCCTTGAAATTAAATATTGTATTGGGAACAGACACAGATGATGTGTTCAAGGCCTTGGAGGGAACTTCATTGACAAAATGAGAACTGTGAGGGGAGGAGGTGAGGGAGAAATCTGACTCAAACAAACCGCTGTGATATGGAGGTGGCATCTTCTCTGGAGCTGCGTCCGGGTGGTGGTTTGGGAAGAACGGGTTCAGGTGTTCGTCTCTTTGGCGGCCTCTCCACTCTCCTTCTCCCAGTCGTCTCTTGCTCTCCCAGTCCATTCGCTCTGCTGGTTATTACCACTCTGGGCTCTGCCCATTCTCCTTCAGCCTCTTTGTCTCCCCTTTTGAAGATCAGATGGGAGACAGGAGTGCAGGGGCTGAACCTGCTGGCTGGCCCTGGAAGCTTTCAATACCTGCTTATTTCCTTGGGGGCGCTGGTGCAATGCTGATATAGTGACAAAGGGTGTGTTCACATCACAATATGCTGATATCCCTAATAAATTCAGCATTACAATGAGTGAAATAAGTATTTGACCCCTTTGCAAAACATGACTTAGTACTTGGTGGCAAAACCCTTGATGGCAATCACAGAGGTCAGATGTTTCTTGTAGTTGGCCACCAGGTTTGCACACATCTCAGGAGGGATTTTGTCCCACTCCTATTTGCAGATCCTCTCCAAGTCATCAAGGTTTCGAGGCGGATGTTTGGCTAGACCTTAATGTGCTTCTTCTTGAGCCACTCCTTTGTTGCCTTGGCCATGTTTCTTGGGTCATTGTCACGCTGGAATACAGATCCACAACACTATACAATAGTTTTCAAAGCATAATGTTTCCACCTCCATGTTTGACAGTGGGGATGGTGTTTTGGGGTCATAGGCAGCATTCCTCCTCCTCCACACACAGTGTTGAGTTGATGCCAAAGAGCTTGATTTTGGTCTCATCTGACCACAACACTTTCACCCAGTTCTCCTCTGTATCATTCAGATGTTCATTGGCAAACTTCAGATTTCAGTCCTTCATGGCGTAGTGTGTTAACAATTGACTATGGTCCCAGCTGCCTTGAGATCATTGACAAGATCCCCCCGTGTAGATCTGGACTGATTCCTCACCACTCTCATGATCAATGCAACTCCACGGGGTGAGACCTTGCATGGAGCCCCAGACCAAGGGAGATTGACAGTTATTTTTTGTTTCTTCAATTTGTGAATAATCACACCACCTGTTGTCACCTTCTCACCAAGCTGTTGGCGATGGTCTCATAGCCGATTCCAGCCTTGTGTAAGGCAAACGTACAAAATCAGCAGGGGATCAAAAAAAGATTTTCTCATTGTATAGATTTGGTAAAAGAGGTCATTAGAACGCATTTAGAATGCGCTCCATGGGGAAAATCTGAGGGTCACTGCCATTGCCACACATGGCTGGTAGCATAGTTAGCATAATTAGCATAGATACGGTGTAGAAACAAATCATTTTTGGCTATAATGCTGCAGATTGTTGACGTTGACATGTACATCCGTTCAAGCATCAAATGTATATTTTTATCCAAACAGAGGGACGAATACACATAACAGAATGTGAAAAAAGTGAAGCGCTGTGAATACTTTCCGGATGCACTGTATCTGTGAATTTTGTGGTTGGCCCCAATGGCATTTCACTGTAGTGTACAGTATAAATAATGTATTTATACAGGGAAATATACTGTGTATACTGTTTATATTCACCCCATACAGTGAACTCCATCTCTGTAACTGATCCTGCACCATGGTGAACAGTATTGATTGTAACTGTTTATCCTTGCCATTTTAACAGAACAAATGAGGCCTCCATAAACTAAGGTAAATGAACTTTATTGTCAAATACATGTAGCAAAATGTATTATCTGCATCCCTCAAGGGAGCAGTGGGCAACAATTTAAAGCGCCCAGGGACCAACTCCAGAGCTTTCATCAGGGGCAGCTTTCTGACTGGAGAACCAAACCTGCATGTTTTTGATGGTGGGGGGGGACACCAGAGCACCTAGAAGAAACCCACGCAGACACAGGGAGAACATGCAAACTCCACACAGAAAGGCCCGGGTTGACCGGGGTTCGAACCCTGAACCTTCTTGCTGTGAGGCCACAGTGCTATCCACTAGGACACCATGCCTGCCTGGCTGACTTGGTTGAGTAAAGTTTGAATAAATGTAAAAAGATATTGGATGAACGTGGACACTTGTAAGTTTTCACCCAAGTTCCAAGCAAAATATTTGAATCTTGTCATGTTTACAAGAACTAGAAAAGGAGGCAGATGGACGCATGTGGGCATGTGGGCGCAGATGGCTCAGTGGGTATGGAGTCAGACTTGTAGTCAGAAGGTTGCCAGTTCGATTCCTGACTGAGCCAAATGTTGTTGTGTCCTTGGGCAAGACACTTTACCCTAATTGCTCCCAGGTCGTTGCTGTAAATAAGAAATTGTTCTTAGTCAACTTACCTGGTTAAATAAAGGTTAAATTTAAAAAAATAAAAATAAAAAAAATAAACAATGGAGATCACAGAGGTTTATTACCAATCGGTCAGCAACGTTAGTCAAAAACAAAAGTTTCAATACAGGCAGTCTCTTGGGCTCGAACACAGACAGGAAATTAATCAGCAATGGTCAGGGTTTATATACCCAACAAAACATTCAGTCCTAATCAGGAAATCGAGTGCACCTGTGTGCGTAACGGTGATTATCATCAAGGGTGGTAGAGGCATGGACTACCAGGACGACAGGTGAAACATAGAGAGGGCTAGACGTCTCTGCCCTAGTATTCAGGGGACGCAGATAGTTGGCTATGGGAACGTGGTGTTGGAAAAGTAACACATCTACATTTGACCTCTTTATGGTCCATGCCCTCCATAGACAGCAGTTTGATAGTAATGGTAGATGAATTGTAGAAGTAATAATTTGACTAATGCAGAGGCGTCGCTGGTGGTGGGGCTGGAGTGTTCGCCTGGCAACACTGTGTAGTGCCGGGAGCAGGAGCTCTTTGGTTTTCTCTACAGAAACCATAGTTTAGTGCTCGTAATTCATTGCAATAATCATACTTAATTCATTGTATAGATATGTAGTGGTTGTTTATCTGTTGCTAAAATTAGTCTATTGTTGGATAAAACTAATTTCTAATGAATATTTAACAAGTGCAATTGTGTTTTCACATAACACGGACAATATATTGAATCAATAAGCAATCACATGTTCTTATTGTTTCTTTATACACCATATAACTGCATTTGGTTAAAATTCACTAGCTTTGTAGTGACTTCACAATAGTTTTTGTGGTTAATTCAAACGAGCGCTATTGTTTTGAAGAGAGAACTGGGGAGTTTGTGTTGCCAGCATTGTGTGGTGTTGCCAGGCGAACACGCCGGCCCCACTGTCAGTGATGCTTCGGCTAATAAGATTAAAACATATAGAACTGCACATAGGACTATGCAAAACAAATTCACAAGCCTATTACTCATTATCTACTACAACTATTGAAAACCGAGTATTCCAAGCAAACAACTTCAGTCATGACATAAATGAATAAAGAGATTGATCTTGTAATTCAAATTTTAACTCAACATTGTCAATGAAACCAATAAACAAGATCATACAGGTTACATTTAAGATAGTACTGTATGAACAAAGCATTTATCTAAACATGAATCAAAGACGTAGGCTGAGAACTATGCTTGACTTTAATTTCAAACCAAAATCTAACATTGAATTTGGGAGAGAGAGAGAGAGAGAGAGAGAGAGAGAGAGAGAGAGAGAGAGAGAGAGAGAGAGAGAGAGAGAGA
>JACXGM010019392.1:0-18432 GCA_016801145.1 Umbra pygmaea
CTGGCCCTCAGACACTGGCCCTCAGACACTGGCCCTCAGACACTGGCCCTCAGACACTGCCAAGATGGATACCACCTGCAGAATAGTCAAATGAATCCAGTACGTCCACGAGTTTCTCCCTGTTGTGTGGTCAGTAAGCCATGTCTATCCATGGATTAACAATAGAAATCCTAGCTGGACCTGTTGCAGCACTCTTCAAAATGAGGAACGTCGCCATCTGTCTGTTCCCAAAAAGCATTAAGGGAGTTTAGCGCAAACTCAGAACTCATTGGACTGGATTAACAGTTGAGATTGAACGTCTTCTTCTCATCAACACCATTACATGGCGCTCTAGTTTCTGGTATTTATCTGAATAACTGCTGTTAGGTTTGTTGGACAATAACACAACCAGTGTCCTGCACTCTCAGGAAAAAAGGTACAAAAATGTACCTAAAGGGGGTAAAAAGCTTGTGCTGGGGCTGTACCTTACCACGGTAAGAATATTGTACCCTTCAGCATGGGTCCATATTTTTATCATTGATATCTGTACTTCCCTGAGGAACAAAACTGCACTTAAAGGTACCCTGGTCACAAACTCAAAGATACAAAAGTGATCCTTAGGTTACTAAATGTGTGCCAAAAACTCCCTTAATGCGTTTTGGGCACAGACAGAGGCAGCAGTCTTACTGGGAAACAGCTTAACTTGTTTACTGCCTCCTAGATGAGTGTTGACTCCCCACTAGTTAATTCAGCGCTCATTTTAAGAATATGCATGTTCCTGGGTTGCATTGGTCACAGTCGGTACTGAACTGAAGTCACTGAACTAAAGTCACCGAGAGCGGCACTCATTTAGAAACAGACATCAAGTGCTCGTATGAATCAGACGTCTGCATGAGTTCAACCCCCCACTGCGCTTACTGGCACCCAGCTCTCATTGCTTCATCAGTAGACATAATTGGCCAGGCTAGATAAATATCAGGTCCCCTGTCCATCCGGCCCATCCACCTTCTTGGCCTCTCAATAGACATGTTATCCCTATTTCAGTCCATAGGATTCTGGGTGCTGCAGACACACTCAAAACATGTTGCTTACTGTAGTGTTCGCCTATGTGCCAACCTTTAATTCAGAAGACCACTGCCAAGATAGTAATTACTCGGCCAAATTTTTCCCAATCCATGTAAAAGAATGTTCTAATTTTGATTATTAATATCCCTGTGATGTTGTGGAATGGAATGGCGGTAGGTCTCGTTTCACGGAGTGACACTGAAAAAAGCCACTAACAGCCGTACAGAATTATTGTGTTAATGTGTGCTGTGTGGATGCGTGTGGATGTCTCTGAGTTTGTGCACACCTGTATCTTTGCTATTGTCTTTGGCTGTTGAGATTTCTAGTGACAAACATTGTTTTCAGTCTCGTACCAGATGACAGCGTATAGCTCTTTGGCATGGGGCATTAGCTTATTGAAGCTGGCATTTCAGTTATTTTGTGTAGTGTCTCTGGGACACAGGCACTCTCAGAAAATAAGGTACAAGAATGTACAAAGCTTGTGCTGGGGCTGTACCTTACAGGGGTACGAATATTGTACCTTTTGGCATGTGTCCATATTTTACCATTGATATCTGTACCTCTAATGGGACACTTATGTACTCTGAAGGACAAAACTGTACAGATTTAGTGCCCTAAGGATCACTTTCATACCTTTGAGTGTAGTTATGTAACCAGTGTAACTTGGAGTACAGTTTTGTCCCTCAGGGTACACATGTGTCCCATTAGAGGTACAGAAAAAACAGTGGTAAAGATATGGACCCATAAGGGTAATATTCCTATACCTCGGTAAGGTACTGCCCCAGTGACAATCTTTGTACCCTGTTAGGTACATTTAGGTACCTTTTTTTCTGAGAGTGCAGACTATCCTAACAGCAGTTGTTCAGATAGCGGTAAATACCTAAAACTAGAGTCACATGAAATGGTGTTGATGAGAAGAATAAATTCAATCTCAACTGTTAAACCAGTCCAGTGAATTTAGAGTTCTGATGAAATCCAAATACTCCCTCTTTCTATTTCCTTTTAGAACATTTAGAAGAAGAACTTGGCTTCCTGGGGGGTGGAGCACAGGGCGTGGCTAAACCCGTAGTTTATCAAACTGCATGTGGACAGTGCTAGGCTGGTAAAGCTGTTGAAATCATTTCCTATAAAGGAGTGATGGTGGATTAATGTATCAGTTCTCCAACATGTCATGGATATATAACTGCTCGGTACTATGTACTGCAAGACCTTGCTATTGTTGAGACGGAACATGTTTCAGGGAATCTAATAAAGCCATGCCTCCTAGGTATGAGATATGAATTTGAGATTAGTAGAGATTTTGACAACTCTGACATATCCAACAATAGGATATTAATTTGTCATCTCAGGTGGCCCGAAAAACCAATCAGATGTGTGTGAGGAGGAAAAACATGTTGGACTGTCACAGGGATTATCCAATCAAATAACGTGATTTGTGTAAATCAAAGCTGCACAGCCAAAGTGGAGATAAAAAGAGAGAACAAAGTCATTCTTCTAGGGTGTCTCTTTTTTCATAACAACACGGCCTCCCTCCCCTGAGGCTAATTTGTTCTCTCAGATAAACCAGATTCAGTTGCACAGTGGACAGATCCACTGGAAAACAAAGAGACAGATGAATTCATCTCTTGATGTGGATCTTTGATCGTTATTACGCTGGACTGATGCTGATTAATAATGAAAACCGCAATCTAATACAGACATTTAATATGAAATATAATAGGCTGTCATCACGTTAAGGAAAGTAGCCAACAGATCTTGATGCAGAAGTTGAGTAACAGAAATATTGAGGAATAGCATGTGGAAAAGCAAATGTTCCAGGAAGGCTTGTTGACAGTCATGTGGTAACCACAAGATTCCAGTGGTTGTAGTCATGGAAGGTTGGAGGGGGTTGGCTAAACCCAGGAAAAGGGATATCCCCATCTGACTCCCGTATGATGAGGTCACACATCATTGACAGAAGCACTAAGGATCTCCTTCTCTGTGTAAAAACAATCTGGACCATTACACTAAAATGGGAACACAGGGCACTCCCAACTGGAATTTTGTTTGGAAAAAGAAAGTTTGTTGGAGGTGTTTCAAAAAAATTATCAACTTGGAGTATGCCTATCAAACATGGAAAATGCATAGAAATATAATGAATAGAACCATAGTCCTCATTTAACTCCGTTGTATGTTCTGTTTGTGTTTTTCCCCATCCAGTTGGCATAAGTTACCAGCTGGATAACTTTTAAAAACCAGCTTCTGTTGACAAATCATTAGTGTATTTTCAGTGACTAATTTCAAATCAAGGCACCACTGTTAGTAGTAAGATCAGCAAGAACCGTGGGTCTTATAAACAAGTATTATTGTACTTCTTCCCTGTATCATGGTTGTCATGACGATTTTTTTGAATGACTTAAACAGAGAAACAAGTGTCTGTTTCTAAATGAACTACAAGGGAAAGTTGAGACACATAGTCTGTGATGTCATAATAAGAGAATAAGATGGCCAATCAGGTGTCTCTGCTGTTCATATTTTATGGCCTGTACACCCCCACATCATCGGACGTGGGTCCGTGTGGCCTAGTGGGCTAAGTTGCTGCTTTGCAGGACAGTCTGCGTTACAATGGTCGTTGGTTCGAGCCTGACTATGGGTTCTCTGACTTTCCCCGGGCCTCCTGCACGAGGAAGTGCAAAACTGGCTTAGTGCTGCAAGGGATTTGGGTTAGATAAGTCAGATTTTCTATCCTACCACGCCGCTCTCACATAAAAAACATAGTTTGTTCTGCAATGCATCAACTTTTGCCACTATACCACGCAGACCACAGCCAGAAAGATTTTTTGAAGTTCCCCACAAATGGTGTGCAGAACATCAACAAAAACATTTCAATACACAGAAGGATAGAAGTGTGTTTCAACCATAGAAATTATAGATTCCATTTCTATGGTTTCAACCTATTTTACATAGGGCAGGAAAATTCCTTTTCATGAACTGTAAAAAAAAGAGAGCTTGATATTGATTTTTAATTATAATGCTTGGTATGACTCATATCCATTTATAGTATTTAACAGTGTGTCATTAGTGCCCATTTTCTGTCCAGTACCAGATGCTGGTTTTGTCATCAGTAATCCAATTTCCAAACTAATTAAATTAACAGCCCTTAAAGATCCAGTATGTTATTTTGGACACTGGTTGTAAAAGTGGTGCTATTGGGTCTCCAGTGACTCCTTGTGTTCATATCGGGCACCTGTAAATTAAATAGCGATAGTATTGTCGGTGAACGTAATCATCCCGTGCATGATCCAAATAAAGGCTTCCGTGTTGGGTGACCTGTGCAATAAGAATCGGCAGCTGGGCGACATTTGGTTGGATGCACCCTTTGTCATCCCACAGATCTGTCCAGGGAGTTGCAGAGCTGACGAAAAGGCAGGATTAAAGAGGGAATTGGGAAGGGAGGAAAAATACAAAAAATATGTGTATGTATATATGTTTTTGTGTGTGTGTATTTGTATATATGTGTATATATACAGCAAATCAGATACAAATTTAGCGAAGCCATATTTCCTTATAGAATTGCTGCCTGTCATCCCAAGAAGTACATTGATTGGTTTTGATATGTCTGATGTGCTGTGGGTAAAGTTCTATCGAAGGGAGGCATTCGATTGATTTGACACATTGCAAGATCTCAATAATTCACACCGGATCTCCACCTCGTTTTACTTTTGGCCGTAGACTTGTGGATTAATCAGCTGCTAACACCATGTTTATAACTACCACAGCCTCCAAAGCATTGTTGCTGTCCCAGAGGGGATCACGTGGGTCATTTTGAAAGCTGAAAGCACAGCTGCATTCTGGGGCTGGACAGGGCAGCTGCCAGGCTGACTCACCAGGCCTGTCTCCAATGACACCCTGGATGAATGGAGGAGGGAGGGCAGGGGGCGATCTGTTACTGATGGAGGTGGAAGTAGAGCTATCAAATACTGTAGGTAAAGGCCCACTGCCTTGTAAAACTCTAGTCGACGCATCATGAGCCCACCAGTCCTTAATCCCATCTGCTGCTGTTCTTGTCAGTGGTGAATGTGAGAGGCTCCCACGTCAGATGGGTGCTATCGATACCCTTCCAGCCATACATGTCCTTATGTACATTATCCACTTATCCTTATGTACATTATCCTTATGTACATTATCCACTTATCCTTACGTACATTATCCACTTATCCTTATGTAAATTATCCTTACGTACATTATCCACTTATCCTTATGTACATTATCCTTATGTACATTATCCACCTATCCTTATGTACATTATCCTTACGTACATTATCCACTTATCCTTATGTACATTATCCTTACGTACATTATCCACTTATCCTTATGTACATTATCCTTACGTACATTATCCACTTATCCTTATGTACATTATCCTTACGTACATTATCCACTTATCCTTATGTACATTATCCTTATGTACATTATCCAATCGTTTGCTTTTCAATACCTTCACTTATATGAAAATGCACACAGATGGGAATTCATGGATGGATTTTGGCTGTTTGTTTGTTTGTTTCATGGTGTTATCCCTACTAACGTGATGCTCTATTTTTTAACAATATTTAATTATTTTCCCCCTCCCAACTGGTCTTGTCCATTTTTTCCTACTAACCTTGCCACCTCGGCAGCTCCAAAACCCCCCCTCGACAGATGTGGGATCTAACCATGTCGCCCAGCCGCTGATTCTTTTCACACTGCTTATCCATCACGGAAGGATTTAGTCAGATCACGCACGGGACTATACTTTTACAGGCAGCCTATCTGAACACACGGAGTCACTGGAGAGCGATGTGGCAGGATATATAATCTAATTTATCTAATTGAAATCCTGGGCAGCTCTATGCCAATTTGAGCTGTCTCGAGCAGGATGTCCGGGGAAAGTCAGAGAACCCGTGGTCAGGATTGAACCACTGACTATCATGACGTAGACTGTCCTGCAAGTCAACATCTTAGCCCACTACACCACGCGGACCCTCTATTGACTAATGTGTGATAAGGCAGTCTGAAAATGTGGATTAGAAGAAAGAAATATATTGTAAACTCTGAACATTTTGATAGATAACTGCACTTATTTGCTTATAACCACCAGTAAAAAGTGTCCCCGGACTGGCTGATAGAAGAAAGGGATGTCTTCCTGGCTTCATCACCAAAGCCTCTGTGGTACGGACAACTATTTATGGAATGATCCTCAGGGTCAGAACACTTAGAACAATCAGAACTCTTCGAACACTCAGAACACTTAGAATAATTAGAACACTTAGAACACTCAGATTCAGAACATTTCGAACAATCGGAACACTTAGCATCAATGGAACTGTAAGACTATTAAGAGAGCTGTTTAAACTGCCCCTCTCTATCTTCCCTGGAGATCTCCCCATCTCTCAGGCAGTATGGATGACTTGTTTACTGTATTCTCTGGGCCTCAGGCTGGCTGGCTTATTTTCAGAATACCTCCTACAGTGTTTCCCTCAGATAGTCTACAAATTACCGGCAGACAGATGTGGGCTTGTCTGAACTCAGCACAGTAACATAGAGTACACAAACTCACACACATTGGCACATTGAGATATACAGACACTCAGTTTACACACACACACACACGTTTGCACCACACACTCACTGCTAGGTAACAAGCGCTGAGTCCTCTCCATCTGTCAGTGTTTCCATGAGCTGTGATTACGTCCAGCCACTCAATGGGACATTAACAAACAGCGCTCTTTGTTTCTCTCTGTGAGGACTTACACTCTCTCACCCAGCCACACTCCACAGGCTCTACAGAGTAGGACACATGTAGACCAGAATGTTCCATGGAAAGCAGAGTGACTGTAATGGACTTTCCATCTCCCTCTGCACCCATTCACACACAGATGGACTATGGATGCATGTACCTGAGTTCCTTGAATAAACCATGTCAATCAGACTGGGCGAAGTCCTTCCACACCGACACAAGCTGGCGATGTCCATGACTCTGATGTAATGTCCTGTGTTTTTTCTGACACTCTTTCCCAGCAAACCCGGCAGAGCCATGTTTCAATTGGCTGCAGCCATTTCCTGTTTCGGACATCAGAGCTTCTGAATGTTTTTCTTCGGTGAGGTTCTAAGTGAAGGTTCTGACAGTAACCAGGTCTAACTCTGCAGGAACAAACTGGACAAGTGGACTGAACCAACTTTTGTTTCGAGGGGTATTAGTCTGTAGTTTTATTGACAAAGTAGTAGGAAACAGAGACTAGGGAGAGGGAAAAAGATAAGAAGGGCACAGAGAGTCAGCTGTGCTGGGGTTCAAACCTCCTTTGCCAGGAAATGCATGATCTGGAGATGGGAGCTCAGACCGCTAAACTCTAGCTCCTTCTTTAACTTACGATAGTTATATTTCCCATGTAATGTTATCGCAGAAACTGCATGGGCCAATCCCCCTGAAGACTCTGGCCCCAAGGCAGTGAAGGGGACATCTGCCCTGGGTAGGGTGTCATATTTTGGATGGGATGTTAAACGGGTGTCCTGACTCTCGGTGGTAACTAAAGATTCAATGGCACTTATCGTAAGAGTAGGCGTATTAACCCCGGTGTCATAGCTAAATTCCCAAACAGGCCTTATTTCTATTATGGCAAACATAACTACTCACCAGTCTACCTGAAAAAGGCCTTGATTTCATATTGCCCTGCACAGATTCAAGGCACTGAGGCAGCAAAACTAGCCCAAAACATCACTGAGCCTCCGTGGATCTGTTTTGAGTTATTCCTTTTTTTCTCTACCATTTGTACAGTCCACTTCATTCTTGGGTCAATTTTCCTTTTGCGGCCATGTCCAGGGATGTTGGGTAAAGTCCCATTAAACATCTTAATTAAATTGGCAACATTTGGAACATCAAACACTTTAGAGATGGTTTTGTAGCCTTTAAGTTGATCAAGCTTTACTCTTGCTTGAGGAGGTTAGAAAAAAGTTAACTTTAGTTTTTCTTAACATTTCCATGTTCAGTCTTGATATACACAGTGACAAAAAATGAGTACTTTTCTCTATTTAAACTGGCTGAATGAGTGATTATGTGTTTGAAGACAATACTAATGAAATGAGAATGGTTTGTTTGAGGTATCACTACAATACAGTTATTTCATATAACTTCTAAAGGGTGTTACTGATATTCTGCCCTGCAAAAGGCTTAATTTAATTTTTTGTTAAAAATGAGTTATAATTTTTGCAACATTAAAGATTTGCTTTATCATGTGGACAAATATATGAAGTCAGTTTTTTTGGGAGAAAATAGTGGGTGGTCTTTGTCACATTTCCAATATTCTGCCTACAATTTAAACACTTTAAAGCCATTTTTCTCAGTTTTCCACTCTGGTGAGTGAAGGTATTTTGCATTTAGGGCACCATTGTCTAGGCCATTTTTGTTTTTATAGTCAACAAGAATTCAATACTTTTCACAGCTTTTTTGTTTTGTTCCACTGCTAACCAAAAACATCCATGAATGGATGCCAAAATATCTTTTAATTTCAACACCTTTCAGGGCAAATGGTTTATTGTTTAAATAAAATGCAAGGGTACAAACACATTTGTTCATGTCTGTAAACTGTAATCTACTGTTGTGAGTGAGGCTGCTATCTTAAGGATATTACCCCAGTGGAGGTCGGGACTGGGCAACAAGCTGTTAAGCAATTCTGTAGTGGGATTGATGACAGTTGTCTAATAGTAAAAAGTTTTGTTCTGAGTCATGTACCCCACATTACAGTAGCTTGTGGGTAAAAACGTTCTTCCGACAGTTGCGCCAGTGCATTGGACATCCCCCTGTACCATTCATCAGACTGCACTTCACACCCCACTAGGGGTGGTAATCTGCCATGCTGGTTGCCGTGGTGACTTTGTTTATTTGTTGCTCTGTTGAAGATAGGGAGGGGCTGGGGTGTTGGCCAGAATGTGACGGTGGCTAGTAGCCAGGGAATGGAGAGTGGAATCCAGAGAGAGGGAACGGTGAGCTGAAAATACACCCACACCCACCTTGGTCCCGATCCAGCAGACACACAGCACCAGATAAGGAAACGATGGCCATTTTATGATGGGTTTCACTGGCACCATTGTGCACCCAGACCAACACAGGGATTTAGATGGCGATGTAGTTTAGCATCATATAAAACTAATGTCTGTCATTCAACCTGACTTTGAGATATTATAATGCTTACCGTGTATGTCAGCTTTGAATTAAAGTATCAATGACATACATTTAACATGGCATTATACTGTAACACCGGTCCTAGTTTCAGTCAAATAATCTTTCATTTGTTTTAGATTCCAGTACGCGTGCAATAAAAGCCATTATGAAAACCTTGGTTTGAATTAGCAATGTCCCTGAACATCTTGTTTGAATAAAGGTTCAACTAATGGAAACTGTCGGGGGAGGGTTACCTTGACGATGACAAGAGACGTAATGAAAATGGCAGGAAAATTACAGGGGAAGAAGGAGGAGTAGTGATAGACGCTCTGGGACTGCACCTAGGTGGGGGTGGGTTTTTATCAAAAACAAGGTGACAGCAGGGTGAAGAGGAAAGAAGGAGGAACGAGAGAGGAACGAGAGAGGAGACTGAGCTTTAAATAAGTGATAAACATAATGAAAAAATATGTTTGTACTGTAACTGAACATAAGGTACTATGAAGTTAAACCGTCAAGTTACCTCACACTTATGCCTCACACTAACCAACGATACATACGTCTCACACATGCGCACACACACACACACACACACACACACACACACACACACACACACACACACACACACACACATCTAAGGTGAAAACAGTGTTGTACCCCCAGGGCTCACAGAACACGGTTCCACTTCCTTCCAGCCATCACACATCATTCACACAGCCATTGTCCACACAGCCATTGTCCACACAGCCATTGTCCACACAGCCATCGTCCACACAGCCCTACACTGTTCTAAATGCTCTGAACAGTGCACTCAGCATGTGGTTGCCTGGGATACACAGGATGAGGGGAGCAATTCCTCAGCACGCATACTTTGCACTGGGCCAGTTTTCTGACATGTTTGCACATTGTGTACACAGACAGACAGTGTTATAAGAGGTTAAGTTTAGATGAACAGCCCGACACACAAGGAGATATATGGTGCAGCTTGTGGAGGGTGACTCGGATAGAGAGGGTGCAGTGCTATATATATAGGGCTGGAAAGCGTTGTTTGGCATAAGCTTTCACCCAGATTGACACAGACAAAGTTAGTGTTAAGTGCCTTGCTGAAGAACACAATTAAAGATTTTTCACCTTATGTGGTTTTTAAGAATTCAAACCAGCAATATTTCAGGTACTGTCCAAACGCTGTAACCAGTAGACTGGCTAACATGATTAAAATGTAAAATGTAATGTATTGCTTCCAAAGAAAATGTTTTAGTTGCAAAACATTTCGTCACAATTTGTCCTGGACAAGTTAATGCATGACCTTACATGTCCCTCCTGAGAGTCCTGAGAAATGTAGGGTCCTCAGAGGGGGTTACCCCCACTTATTGATCGTGTACACTGAAATTTGTCTTACAATACAAGCTTCAACAATCACAACACAACAATCAATAAACTAAAAACATAGAGGATTCAATAAAAGCATAAATAGAGTCCTAATTAATATGAAGGGGGCCCTGTTCTGCTTCCTTTAGAGCAGTGGGTCTCAACTCCGGTCCTGGGGACCTACTGCCCTGCATGATTTAGATGTCTCATAGCTTCACCACCTAGGCTACCAGGTATTTATAAGCAAAGAAGTGGGTGTTAAAGCAGGGAGACATCTATTACATGCAGGGCCGTGGGTCCCCAGGACCGGAGTTGAGAACCACTGCTTTAGAGATTAAGGGGTTAGGAATTAGTTCAGTTAATTGTTGACATTTCTAAGAAGCATCATGTTCCCTAATCTCAGCCAGGAGAACATCTCACAGGGAGGCTCCTCAACCCATGTAGCCCTTTGCTGCAGCTACAAAAACAAACGTTTTGGTCCATCCTAATCTGGTTTAACACATCCTTCCACCCTCACCTCCTCCATTGCCTAGATGGGGCCTGGTTATGCATGCAGCACAGTGACCTGCATCACAATTTACCATCTGCAGAAAAGCTGTCCCCTTCCCTGCATCAACGCTGTAATAGATGCCATCAGGACCAGGAAGCCTGCAGGCAGGGTTGCTGCTAACCACCTCAGCATACAATTAGGGCATCAGATCGCTCAGTGGTTAGGGAGTCAGACTTATAGTCAGTAGGTTGCCAGTTTGATTCCCGACTGAGCCAAATGTCGTTGTGTCGTTGGGCAAGACACTTTAACCTAATTGCTCCCAGGTCATTGCTGTAAATAAGAAATTGTTAGTCAACTTTACTGGTTAAATAAAGGTAAAAATAATAATATAAATGTAGACATTTTACCTACCGAGACCAGTAGGAACTCACGACATGAAGACATTCAAACACCGTCCTGCTTCTTATATACATTTGAATGCATATATACTACACTCACCGCTCATATCCCTTTATTTTATGCGTGTGTGATCTGTCCTGTTCATTCCCACCTTTAAATCAGGTAGAATTGTATGTGTGCCTTAATGGAGTATGAAGGGCTCTTGTTAATATCTGGACTGGAGTTAATGGATTGGTATCTCACACTGGGTTTTGTAGAAGCATATCTCTCATATAATATTGATTTATTATTATATATCAGTCTGATTATTACTGTATTCATGAATGAATGAATCAATCCTCTATCAGTTTGATGTTTAGTACTGTATACTTATAAGCATTCAATTATTCATTTACTCAGTATTGTTTTATTATTCTGATTAATATGGTTCATCCAATCACATGTCGCCCAGCCGACAATTCTTTTCAAACCGTTCATCCAACACGGACATCTTTAGTCAGATCATGCACGGGACGATTATGTTCACTGACTATACCTCCGCGTCTGAATTTACAGGCGCCCGATCTCGACACAAGGAGTCGCTAGAGAGCGACGTGGCAGGATATTCAATTTGCGCTGCCTCATGCAGGAGGTCGGGAGAACGTCAGAGAACCGATGGTCAGTCTCAAATCACTGACTAATACGTAGACTGACCTGCAATGCAGCAACTTAGCCCACTACACCCCACGAACCCCCCATAACACTGTATTTTGAGTTAAACTTTGTTCCAGTTACTCTGTGTGCCTGAAGTAAACAATCTTTGTACTGAAGAAGGACAGAGCGTAGTGGAGAGAGGTCTCTTTAATCATCTTCTCAAAATCCATTATTTCAGTTACTGCATACCCAAACTGATAACAATGAGGGGCCCTCCTTTCCCAGCCTAGTAATAAACTGTCTCTACGTGCACATCCAATAAATCCTCTGTATTTGACCATGACAGAATATGATATGTAATGTGATCATGGCAGGAGCGCAGGGGAAGTGTTCTCTCTTTCTTAGTTCAGAACTCATCTGATGACTGTTTCTCGTGGGAGTGGACAATGAATGGACAGCTGTTAATTTACTTGGGCCAACCAAGGTCAGCCTGAACAAAAGCTAAGTTCATACAACCACACGGCCATCTAGCAGATAGAGAATCGACCCGTGTGACATAATCTAATTAATATTCAACATTTGATTGACCAACTCTGGAGCAGTTTATGATGATTTATGTTTGTATTGGCTAGAGATAATAAGCGAATGCCTGGATTCAGGTCTTTATAACCTAACATCAAATGTTATTCTTTGTACTGTTTTCCTATGAAACTTTAAAATATCTGACCTTAAATACTTAATAAACTTTTATGATCTACAGACGTGGTGTGATTTTTGCATCCTACTGCTTGACTCAAGAACCTAGAGAAGTCTGGCTTATCAATTAAACTTCAGCACTTCCATGTGTTTACCTCCATTCCATTTACTCCAGTCGATAATATGAGCCCATCCTCCTAAATTAAGGTTCACTGACCTCTACTCGAGTCCATATATAAATTGGTGGTGAATCTGATCGTGCCGGCTGCTATACCGTTCTTGTCCCATAGAGGGAGTTAAAGACTGTATGATCCCATTCTTTAAAAAGACATTTTAAGCTATTTTGGTCATCCTTGAAGCACATGGTGAAGGTCTTATGGCACTGTAGCACTCACTTTCAGAAAGGTCTGCTAAAAACCTTCCTGATGGTTTAGGTGAACCAGCGGCCAAGTCTGTGATGGATGGTAACATTTAAGCGTGTGAGTCTCGGCATCAGTATGGTGTAGTGGGCTAAGTTGCTGCAGTGCAGGACCGTCTATGTCATGCTAGTCAGTAGTTCGAGCCTGACTATGGCTTCTCTGACTTTGCCAGGACCTCCAGCACGAGGCAGTGCAAATTAGCACGGCGCTGCCGAGGCTTGGGGATAGATAAGTCGGAGAATCTACCTTGCCGCGTCACTCTCCTTGTGTGCAGATCAGGTGCCTGTAAATTAAATCACAGAAGTGTAGTTGGTGAGCGTAATCATCCAATGTTCTGACTAAAGGCTTCCATGTTGGATGAACAGTGTGAAAAGAAGCTGGGTCAGCTACATGTGGTTGGATGAACCATGTGAGCGGCCCTCACAATCTCACATCCGTCCAAGGAGTTGCGAAGCTGCTGACAAGGCAGAGTTAGTGGGAATTGTTAGACCAGTTGGAAGGGGAGAAAAATTAAACAAATAAAAAAATAGGTGATAGGCTCTAGTCAGACTGAAACTCTGAATTTGTCACCAGTGGGTGTGGGATAATACATTTACAAGTGGGGTGAAATGCCTGAGTACGCCTCGCCTTACCAGTAGTGTGAAAACCACATCAATGTGTTAGGGAATGGATTTACGTCTTGTCAAGACGTGCTTTGAAGAGGTATGCCTGCCATATGAAAATTGAGCGATGTACTGCTGTTTTTAAATGTTTCTCACACTGAAAACTTAAATCCCATGACACAGTATGGAGCGAGATGGGGGAGAGGGGTGAGACAGAAGCGAGAGTCTGAAGGAGAGAGGATAGGTTGGGATGCATGATGGATGACATTTGCCACAATGATTCGCAGAGACAGGAAGTGGTTGACCAACATCAGGAAATGCTTTGTGTCTGCTTGACTAAGAATGCTAGTTTCATTTGATGAGAAACCATTCAATGTTGTATTACATACTGTCTTTGTGTCTTTCACGGGCTGCTTACATATTTTAGGAAGTAGTTTGACTGTACTTTATTGTCTGTGTTTATTTTAGAGGCTTGCTCAGTTTTTCATTCTATGTATACTTAGACAAAATGGCACTATTTCATTTACTGGCTAAATACTGTAACCAGTAGTTTGACCCATGCAAACACAAACAGCACCCTTCTATATGGGACTGAAACACCACTAGATGGAGCTCTCCAACAGTAGTAATTTGACATTTTCATTTAATTGATGTTATGTGTCTGAAACTAGCCATGAAGATTATAATTTCGCAAACATTAAAAGGCATAATTTCCTTTTCATCTCATGGCCCACATCCATATGAATTTATAATACATTTCTGTGCCTTTAGACTTCAACACAGTCTTTTAAATGGCGCATCAGTGTTACAGCTTCAATCATCATTTTGACAAATCACTTTCTGTGAAAAACATCCTTCTTATTTTAAACTTGGAAAATCATATCGCTCTCTGACATTTTACTTTGTACAATCTAAATCTGATAAAAATTGTAAAATGGTAGACCCTAATAAACAATATATATGGCAGTACCTCTGCTTATTTCCCAGACAGCGAATAGTCAGCCCAGATCCGGCCCACACCTGGCCCACACCTGGGCGGGATCTGGGCTGACACTATTCGCTGTCTGGGTTGGTGGAAACAGGACAGGATGCTGTTTTTATTAGCAGAAATATCAGCCTTTATAGTAGTTTCCATTGTTGCCCTTGTTGACCAAGCTGATGCCCTCTCAACTTTGTGTCTTCACAGGATGAGAACAAGGCAGCTAAAGCCTCTCTGAAGTCGTCCAAAGCATCCGAGCAGGTGGCGGGGGGCTGTTCTGTAGAAGGAGGGCTGGAGCAGATCCCTGAAGATGGGGGCATGGTTGCCCACACCGGCCTCAACTCAGACGAGGAGGTGGAGATCGAGGAGACCATTGAGGAGTCCCGGGCGGAGAAAATCAAACGCACAAGTAGGGCGCGTGTGGAAAACATCAAGAAGGCCTTCTCCAAAGAACAGAGAGATAAAAGAGTGCAGAAGACCAAGGAGAACCTAGAGAAGACCAAGCAAAAGACCAAGGATAACCTGGAGAAGACTCGCCAGAGGACCAAGGAGAACCTGGAGAAGACCCGGCAGAAGACCCACGACAAACTGGAGAAGACCAAGCACAGCCTGGAGAAGAAGATGACGAAGCTGGGCAACAGGATGACACCCACCATGGAGCGGAAGGAGCAGATGAAGGGCTCCAAGGAGAAGCTCCAGAAGTCTCTGACCCCTGACCACACCGTCTACGCCCGATCCAAGACAGCGGTGTACCGCGTGCCCCCATTTACCTTCCATGTGAAGAAGATCCGTGACGGAGTGGCAGAGGTGGTGCGCACAGAGGGCCTGGAGATGGAAGTGATGGAGAAGGAGCCTGGAGAGCAGGAGAAGGTGGTGGGGGAGCTAGTGAGAGTGGGAGGAAGCCCAGAGAAGGATGCTCTTCTACAGCTGGATGACGAAGAGGAGGAGGAGGAGGAGGAAGAGGAGGAGGAAGATGAGGATGAGGAGCTGGTGAGAGTAGACACCCCAGAGATGGCAGCTATACTGGAGGTGTCTGAGGACCAGGTGGCAGAACATCTGGGCAGGTTGGAACGGAAGACAGCCATGAAGACAGCTAATGACTAACTGGTCTCCAGAGCCCGCCGGGATTGGAAGAAAGATGCAAGGAATGAGGGGGAGAGGAGAGAGAGAGGGTAATGGGGGAGCAACAGAAGGAAGAGAATTAGATACAGAATATTTTGGACAGTGACACACAATTTTTGAATTGATTCTGTTAGCAATTTCCACAATGAATATCCTAGTTTGTCTAGTTTGGGAAATTGATTGTTAGTTTCATTTAGTGTATTTTCATATTAAATAGATTAAAAACAATGCTAAGTGTACAAATAGTATTTGCTCGTGTGATTTGACAGTCACAGTAATCGCTAGGATATACTTGTACATAGCATTGTTTATGGAAATGTGATTGTTTGCTTGGGTTTTCATATTCGATGGTCAGCGCTCCTGTGAATATGCATGCCAGGGAAATAATGTTTTGACAAACTCCTGAACATGGTTCAAGGGGGATAGACAGAGGCAGTGTCTTCTACTTTACTGAAGAGTTTACAGATATGTTAAACAGAGGGTGTCGGCCATGTTGAGCAGAATGCATTCTATTGTGTGGATATACAGGTGCCGTCAGCTAGTTAAGGCTTTGAAAGGAAGAGATTGTAGAACATTATGCTAACGTTTAACATTTTCTTAAAAGAACACTCCTTAGCATTTATTTTTGAACAGTGAATGAGTGTGGCCTTAACAGTTTTCATTCTAGAAAACTGACGTAATGTTAAAGAAGACAATGAACAGATCAACATCAATTGGGATGGAGGAAATTGCTTTCCTGTTTGTGTGTTTGTGTGTGTGTGTGTGTGTGTGTGTGTGTGTGTGTGTGTGCGTGCGTGCGTGCGTGCGTGCGTGCGTGCGTGCGGGTGCGTGCGTTTGTGTGTATATGTGACTGAGTGTGTGTATCATGTTTCAGCCTCAATGTTGTGTCATTTTTAGCAATAAAATACTGTAAGAAGACAGGAAGTGTACCTTTAAATAATTAAAGGGGATGTATGTGTGCTGAAAGTGTACAGTCAGTTACCCTTTCTTTTCATTCAAACTACCACTGGATTGCAATAGGTCATTGTTAACTACTGATATCAAACTTGTTATCAAGGTTTAGTAGCGCACCAAAACTACATTTATTTTTCGAAATTGATTCTGAAAGTAACAGGATTAGTGATTAATTTAAATAGATTTACATTTTGTTGCATAGGTTTACCATCCTCAGAAGGCTTCTGATTTGCAAAGCACTGATCTATCAAGGAACCAGGGATGAAAGAAGGCTGCACATCATTAGTGACAGGGCGAAATGCAGTGTGAACTAAAAAGATTTTCCTGTAATTTTAGAAACCAACGTAGTGAGATTAAGGGAAGGACAGGAAGCACTCCGGGCCTAGCTTGGCGAGTGTAACAGAGGGCTCCGAGCGTGAATTGTGCGCTACAGAGCACCAGTGTCATGTCTCCACATCTGACTGACCTTGATGAAACAATCAAGGAGTGGAGGCGCTGTCTCTATGGAACAGCATTAGGATAATCAATGAGAAAGGAATCTGATAAAATAAAGTGCTTTCTCTGACGAGGGACTGGGAGAGAGAGTTAGATAGAGGTAAAAGAGATGACAGAAGCAGAACACAAAGAGATGACATCCTGTCTGTGTTTGTGTGTGTTTGTCTGTGTATGAGTGTGTTTGCGTGTGCTTGCGTGTGCTTGTGTGTGTACATCCTGTATGTTTTACTCTTGTCGGGATCAAAAATCCCCACAAGTTCAGGTTGATTGAGAGATGATGTCAAAAGCAACCAAAGATATTTCTACGAAAGCAAGGTTTTGTGCGGTTCATTTTGTGTATTCATTCTTTGAAGACTGACTTGTATCTTCATTAGCTTCATGCCTACGACTGAATAGACACGCATGCGACCTGTATTTACACCTCTCTCAATGAGCTTTTGAAATGAAAAGCTTTTCCTGTACTTTTCCTGCAGAAAGGAGAAATGCCAAAAGTGACCGCTATATTTATTTTATTGTATGTACAATAGTCTCACACTGCATTGTATTCAATATGCAGTGTTGCGTAATTTATTATCATTACCACAGGATTCTGTACATACCCCCACATCTTATTTTAACGAATATAGCACAGCCATTTTAAACTCAACTGAGTGACAAACATCCCATCATTGTGCAAAAATATTAAGCTTATGTTTCTCTGTGTTACATTGAAGACCTCTTGTCCCTGACCACTTAAATATATTAATAAATACGACCTGATTTTCACCTGACTTCACTTCTGTCATGATTACTGAATGTGTCAAGGTTCCAACAGGGTAGATGGAGACGTTGAATGAATTTCCTTGAATTTGTATCTGTATTTTAAGCTCCCGTTTGAGCCATGCTGCTTTGACATATTGAGTGACATTTGAGAAATAAAAGTAAACAATGTCAACCATTTTACTTGCATCAATAGATGTTAACAGTAAACAAGAAGCAGTAATCTGACAGTAGCAGAGAATTACCATACTTAACTACTGCAAAAGCACGTGGACCTCACATTTTAGTATAGGATT
>JACXGM010019393.1:5895-18526 GCA_016801145.1 Umbra pygmaea
TTTTATTGTTTTTTACATGTAAAAGCATGTTATCTATAGTGCACAAGGCATTTTATTGCTTATTGTCAAGCCCCCAGGGGTCCTGGACCAGTGTGCAATGTTTGGGGGCCATACAATCAAGTCAACATCTAAATGCTACACTCATTTCTAACTAGATTTCTATACGTTTTTAAAACCCAGCTAAATTCCAACTCCAAAAATGGTTGTTTTATGCAGGATGATGTCCTATGTTATTGAAAAATTGGTTATTTTGTCATTTTCACTTCCTACTTCCTGTCTGTGATATTTTTAGTCAAAACAAAAGACCATCGTCGGCTTTGAGGCGCGATATCTCCGGCTGTGAGTAACGCAGAGATGTGCCACTACTCATTGTTTGCGTTTAATTCTCACCTTTCCAACGGTACCAAGCTTTAGTTGCTAGCATGTATGGTTCGCGAGATAATCGCGTTTGACGCTCTAGAGCAGGGGTATTCAACTCTGGACCTCGAAGCCAGATCCACTCCACTTTTTCATTGCAACACTTTAATCTGGGACTTATTTAGACCTGGGACACCAGGTGAGTCCAATTAATGTTGAGGTAGAACAGAAAACCAGCAGGCTCCGGACCCCGTAGGGTTAGAGTTGAATACCTCTGCTCTAGAGCGTCAATCGCCCTAGGAGGGTTAATCAATTAAGTTAACCATGAGAAGTTGGACATTGCGCACATAGAGCTCTCTGGTAAAATGAGAGTGCCATTTATCAGAATCCAATCATAATCGCAGACTAAATGAGCACCCCCACCCGTGATTGAAGTAACAGTAGAAGCATCCAATGAGCGCTTAGCATTCCGCACTGTATGTGTGTTTTACTTTTGACAAAATCGTATCATTATTGTAACAACTTTCTCATTTCTTTGAATATACACTTTTTCTCCACGATATGTTCTACATTGACTTAATCTAGCCTACTCAGGGTTAATACTGGGAACTACCTAGAATTTATCTTGTACCGCACTATATAAGGCTGGATTTCTCAGACTAGCTCCGTAAAACCCATTAAATATGCACCTCGACAAGTGTATCTTTCTTTGTTAATGAGTAAGCTTCCAAATTTTTGTCAAACACATTTATCTCCAATCCGAAAAAAGTAATGCTTAAAGTAGCCCAATAAAAAATTAAAATAAATGTATTATATGTTGGTCAATTCACCCACCTCAGTGGCTGGTAGATAAAAAAAAGTTACTCACCAACATGAAAAAGTACCCGCATTTGGTGGGTGGCGGGTGCTCATTTCCCACCCTGCACACAAGAGTCACCAGAGCCACGTGTCACAGTAATTTTGTCCAACTACCTACACATTTACCCCGGTTGACGCTGTTACAATTTGCACCCCCTAGCAGAGCCCTGAGCCATAAGGAACGTTGTGACCAACCTTGGCTAGCGTGACACAGTTTTCCTGTGAGGCAGGGACTTAGATCAGTGGTTTCCAAAGTATGGGGTGTGAGGCTTCCATATGGGGGATGCAAGTGAAAAGCTGAACACCCCAAAACATATACATTTGAAAATATTAATGCAATTTTCCCCGGGTCAGGCTCATCCATCTAATTGATTTGAGGGAGAAAATAGATTGAGAATTACCCTTTTTGTTCTATAGGAGAGATTTGAGAACTACTGCCCTGATGTAAATGAGTGGGTTCAAGCTGTGATTTAAATGAAAGTAAATAGTTTGTAAACCACTGGACATTGTGTTAGTTTTAAATATGACTAATTGGTCCAGCTTCCATATGATAAAAAGTATAATTAACTGCTTAAGGACACCATTTGTCTGTTGAATACTAAATGAAAGGTGGGAATGGTATCAACTTGTCGACTTGAATATGTACCTATCATTCACATGATGTAATTTTGCATACGCTCTTACACAAATCACTGTGTATTAATAAGTGTACACACACAAGGCTGATACATTTTGTTTGTATAATTTAAGAATACTTCCGGAAATAGCTAGGAGGCCAGAAGTTGGAGAAAGCAGTGGTGCAGCCCAGGGTTGGGAAGATTGGCAGAGAAAGTAACAAAACATAATGGATTTAAAGGAAAAAGAGCTAGTTATGAATTAACATCATTTTTGTTTGTTTATTTCAAGCAAAGCTGTGCAAATATATTGTATTTTTCTTGTCATTTAATGTTAGTATTATAATGTTGGTAAAAAAAGATATCCTAGAAAATGTTAAAGCTTAGAATGATGATGACACATGCAATTCTGGTAGAGGGTAGCTAACTAAGCTTTAAAGGGTGGTAAGAGGTTTTTGAAATTATTGTGTTTATAAGATGTGCACAAGTTAGTGCTAATAGGTTTTGGAGTAGATGTTGTAAGTAGTGATGATCATTGATAATTGTAAGGTCATGTAATATTTTTTGTACTGTCTTTCAATTATCAATGTTGTTGACTACTTTTATCATCAAATGATGATGAATTGTCAGACATACCGGTATTACAAAAATATTACATTATCTGTTCAATGTGGAACTGTGATGTTTAGCAAATGTGTTTTTATTTGACCTGCATGGTATTAACATGTTACTGGAAATGTTGCTTGCACCTTACATTTTGTAGTTATTTCCATTTGAATAAAATAAAAGTTATTGAACTCATATCATTGGATTTTTTTATAGTTTAGTTCAGGGCTTCCCAACCCTGAGTTCCTGCGGTTTTTCTCTTCAACTCCAGTTCTAACTTATTTTAGCTTTCATTTAGCTAATTATTTAGAATGAGGTGCTAAATTGGAGTTGAATAGGGATGGTAGATCAGGACATTAACTATCCAGTAAAAGGGTTGGGCTATCCTGGTTTAGTTATTAATTTTAGTGTCCCAAATGTTTATTTACCCTTCATGTCAAGCTTTGACCAGTTTCAAATCCACTCCTGAGAAGATGCCCAGATGATGCATCCTGTACTCCTCCAATAACCAGATTCAGTTGAGTAAACTATCTGTCTTGTTTGCAGGGTTAAGACAAAATGTCAGTCCCCTAACACAGGACTGGGAAATATTTAGATCACTCAATCTGGTTTGGTGAAGGTCAGACAAATAGTTTAGTGGCCGGGTCAAAACTTTCAAAAATGTTTGTAATATTGGTAGATTTTGTCATTTTCAAAGTAATACAATATCATAGGATCCCTATTTAGATTATCTGAATAAATACATATTGTGCTAATAGTATGATGACTTCCAGTATTGGTATGGATTTGTAATGACCATTGCTGCTGTGAGATGGATGAGCACAGCATTAGATTAGTATTATTTTGAGTGTTGGGGGGTGGTCAGAAACTGGTCAGAAATAAGACGTCTTATTTGGGTTGTTATCTGGTTGTATGTAGGACAGTTTGAGACTGTCTCCTATAAGAAGTCATGTTGATGTCTAAAAAACACATCTAAAAAACTTTCATAATCCAACAAAATATAACCAAAATACAACGTCGGGAAAAAGACATCAATATGACATATTTACCACTGATCTGTGCCCGTTGGGTTAGAACTACTAGTACACCTCATCTCCACCCATCACAATCTGTATCAACTACACCTGATCTCCATGACCAGCCATCAATTTCTGAATTAGCTTTGTTTTCTCCAATAAATCACAGCTCAATCTAAAGTAGCTCCATTAAATTCCATAATGCCTACTGTCCAACCAATCACATCGCATTACGAAATAGGAATAGACAGAAAGCCCCAATGAAAGGTCAGCGATTGGTCTAACCCACCAGGGAAATAAAGCCTCACTCATGCCCTTTCCTGTCCTCCTTCCTCCTCAGAGAAAGGACATTTCTAATCTTGGATCTCCACCCCCAATTCGTCTTGTCTTTCTTAGACTAATGAACTTGACTGTTTGCCAAAGGGAAATGGCTGCATCGACTAGAACTGCCAACACGTCTTCTAAGAAGAAAAAAAGATGGAAAAGAAAAAAGAAAAATAAGCAGCAGTCTTTGTGGACTGATGATTGCGGGTTGCCAATGATAATGTACAGGGAGGTAGGAGGACATAATCAATCACTGGCTAACATGTTAAAGGGCTGGCTCATCAGAGGCAGCCAACTTGTTGTTGATCGAGGAATGGAGAGCAAAGACAAACAGAGCAAGAGTGTGTGAGAGTCTTAAAAAGGAATGCTGGAAAAAATGTACAGAAACAGGCACACAGTGAAAATGAAACGTGTCAAATGCACGAACTATAGTAAAATCTTTCCATACCCTACACTATAAACCAAGAGTTACAAGGAATGCAAGGTTTTACTCCCACCCAGCACTAATAAATGTCATTTGACAGACCTCACCAAGACATGGATTAATGCATCAAGTTCATCAGTCGCTGTTGGGCTGGAACAAAAACCTGCACTACCATCTCTCTAGGACCAGAATTGGTCAACCACAGGACATTTCCCTATTCCACTACTAATAACTCCTGTCCTGTTCATCACCATTTCCATTGTGATGAAGCCTTTAAAATACATTTCATCAAGACATCTGCAGTTCCTATTAGCACAGATACATTTCTGGTCTCCCCTTTCTTTCAAACTAGATAAACACACATCAGCTGCAATCGTCTCAACAGAACAAGTCTCATAATGCAAGAATGGATCTGTGGCATGAACACGTAACAGCAGCAGCTTTCACATCACTAAAATATGATATCATACTGCACATCTCTATTTTGAAGGGGGTAGACAACATTACAGATTTTAATTAAACATCAGACCTATTTTGCCACCATTCCGCTATCTTCGCCCACGCCCAGCCCCTCTATTTTTCTCTGCGACATTGAGTTCCAATGGTTTAATTTAGTTGATGATTTTTGCCTCCAGTAAATAAAATAAGCATGTACTTAGAGGTTTCTCGTCAGGTTATTCGTTATGTTATTCGTAGTGTAAGGAGCACAGTATCAAAATGCAACAGTCCAATTTCATGAACATACATAACATAACGGCTGAGTAATGGGTGGGTACCGATTTTCTGCCACAGCCATACCTGCATCGCAGCATCGATCGTCGGTATGCAGAGGAAAAGTGTGCCTAGACTACAGGATGTGGACAGCACAGACAAGCAGAGAACTCCGAGGGAAACCTAAGAGACAACTCATTGAAACAAAAACATTGACTTGAAACACTTTTTACCATCCAAATGTGAGTTGTTGTTTTACTTGCCACCTACTGCGAAACAGAAACCGACAATTGGGACGACAATATTTTAGCTACTAGTAAGTATGAACCGGGAGAACTATGGAGCTTGCGTATTCCGGACGGAGCCGCCATTCACCAACTCGGACGCACGATAGCACACATTATTTGTCAAAACACCAACCAATCCTCGTGGACTTGGATGCAGCTGCAGCAACAATTATCCCAGTGACAAACATCGTAATAAATGCTCACTTTTTTAGGAGCAACATGTCTGCAAACATCATCAGCACAGAACAGAGATCACACGAGATCACTGCTACGGCCAGTCTGGTCAGGTTTAGGAGGGGCTGCCTGTCGCATCATTTCCAGCAACAAAATAAAATCACCTCGTCCACACAGCCATAAGTTACCGGAGAGTCTCATCTCAAACCATAACACCGGAAGCAATGTCAACCTGTTTAAACAGTTCTCTCCGATGTATGCTACGTCGCTACAGCCACTTATCTTAATTCTAATACAAAGAAAACGATTGGAATGTAGGTAATAACAACGAAAACATAATCTATTTAATAACTTCTAATTTTCTCCGTAGATCAACTGTTCTGGGCCATCAACCATTTAAAATGTCAACTGAATCGATTCTGATCTGCGTTATAAACACCTGCCAATGACCCGGCCTAGTAGAATTAATTCTACTTCATTGCGCGCTGGGATGTTAATTGTCAACAAATGGCTCGTTTACATGTATTCCATCGTGTGTGTATAACGCATATTTAATATTTTTTTGAATGATTTCTTTATGGCTACCATGCATGCTCCTGACGAGGTCTCAGCAGCAGGATGACTTGTATACTGGCCCCTCCTGTGTCATTTGTCCAGACAATCTCTGCTAGTAGCCTACAGTTCGGTTTGCAAAAACACTCTAAAGTCTTTACACCATTATCACGTGCAGAGACGCGTGGGTGCGTTCAATATAAATTCAATCAGAACACATTCATCTTACCTCAGGTAATTCAATGTGTTTCTGCAAGCTTGAGTTCCGTTCCACTCCCTCAATTCCACCATGTTTCGTTCCTTCGCCACCTCTCGCTCGGTCGGTCTTCCCGACTTGGCTCAGAATCCGTAGCAATCCGTCTGTGCGCTGTGCTCTAACCGAACTGCCTCCCTCCCAGGCAGCCCCTCCTTCCCAGCCACGGTGACATCAGAAAGCGATTACTATGAGAAAACCGTCTCTAAATGGGAGAATTGTGTCCAACACTAAACGTGCCTCTTCAGCTATCTTAAGCGTTTGTTGTCTATTGTCAACTGGGATATGCTATTTAAATGTTCATAAATATTTATGCTACTTTGCATGTCAGTTCAATTTGTACCACAATCTTCTATAGAAGCTCCCATGGATGTCAGTTTTGTAGGCCTCCTCAAAGGGAAATTATTGGTGCCTATCATGTGATGTACACATATTGTCTATGGATGTAAAACCAGCAAGATTGTCATGAAGTGAGAAGTGAAAGAAAGTGCTCTTTGACAATTGAGGAAGGACAATTTGGGAATATACAGTTTACAAATATAGTTGAATCATTTAAGCAGACATTACCTACACTGAAAAAAATGATTTTGTGGTGTAGTAATATTGATTAGGTTAACTGTCACAATTATTATTTTCTAATTGTAAGTATCAGTGAGAACTGGAATTATTCAAGTAAAAACTAGATATGTAATTCATGTAATATATAAACTGTGTGGGATGAGTAAGTTTTATTATGGATTTTCACATAATATGCAAAGGTTTTCTTATCATTGCACATGAACTTAGAAATACCAAGTAAATTTAAATATTAGTGTTGGGTGTTTTGAATCCGCACATGCGCCTTGTGACGCCGCGCATACAGGACGCATGCGCTTAATTTTCCGCCAAAACGCAAAAAGACGACGATGGCGGTCATGATTAATGGAGGCAGGAACAGCTAAATCATCTTGAAGGTAAGTAATTCAGCATTTTTCCTGCATATGTAAAGGAGCTAAAATATAATATTATCCCTCTTGCCATTATCACACATCACGTATCACTGTAGCTTAATTTTACTATGGTCACTAAACGCAAAGTACCTGTCGTTCACTCCGGGGGTACAGTACAGTACAGCAGTCCAACCTTGCTGTCCCATTGGTAAGTGCACAATTATGAGCACCACCATCGTTTTTATAATTATCTTAATTTTATACAAAAAAGTGGTTTATACAAAAAAGTGGTTTATACAAAAAAGTGGTTTATTTTGTTTATGAAACGTATAGCTCCAGAATGTTCGAGCACGTTCTTAGAATGTAAAGTTGACGGTGGTTTTCTTTATAAAATGTGGCCAGTGTGACATACGTCGCTAGCTAACCAGCTAACCTCTTTTTATTTTGCACTTGCAGTGAGACATATGTGTGTGTGTGTAAACCGGGACATTCTGTATGATTAATCGTTCGATAGATGGTGTGAGTAAATGGCGGGTTTGCCAAAATGATGAGAGTTTCCTTCTGATAATTAACACAAGGCAACGACCGAGTACACAACCGCTACAAATTGGAGCGGGAAAATAAGAAAATAACGTTTCAAATATCCGCAGCGTTTTTACAGCAGACTCTGCCAGACCTCACCAAAACCCTGATGCTAATTTATTATAAATATGCTAAAGAGGAAGCTATCGATTTTGTTATTTTGCAGTATACTCTTAGTTTGCCACATCTAGAAATTTACTAAGACAGATGCATCTGCAGAGCAAACAGAGGACAGGAGAGATGTTAATTCCAACAAAATTTCAGTCAGTTTATCATGTCTATTCAGGTAAAAAAATGTGTAGTGCTTTTTACTTGTTGTAAGAGGTTTACCATCATCAAAGAATATATATACTATTCCAAATAAAAATGAAGCAGAATATATTTTGAATTGTGAAGTTGTGTTGCGCTGTATAAACTGTAACGTTTACAAAAGTTAAAAGGACAATCTGATGTTATATCTATTCTATAACTATAGTGATATGATTATAGCCCAAAAAATGCTGTTTCTCCCTGGCATTAAAGTAACTTTGAGTATGGTGCATTAATAGCTTTCTTTGTATTTTACAGCCTCCACCGGAAAAGTTCTCCTGTTGCAGTATTTGATTTGAACAGCTAAGTAAGGTAAATCTTAAAAACCCGTACCTCTATCAAGTTGACTTTTATACTGATATGAAAATGTAGGTTTTATTTATTTCTGTCTGTATTTTCTAGATTAAAAAAAAGATGAAATGGCCTTGTAAAACATGTAGATTCGAAGATGACACACGGACAGAACTGTTGAAACACTACAGACTAAGACATGGAATTGTTAGCCGTGGCCAGACAGTGCCTTGCCTTTATAAGGATTGCCCTTGTTCATTTAAGAAGTTCAATGCCCTTAATATTCATTTATCCAGGCAGCACCCCGAGGCAGTGACATCAAAAGAGATTCTGTCTTTTAGTTGTGTCCTGTGCAGTGCCGCTTGTTTTGATTCAGAAAGGCAATATTTTGAACACCTTGGAAGTCATTTGAGGAGATTTGAAGTAGTTGCATGTGTATTCAAAAACTGCACCTTCAGCTCAAACATATATTCAACCTTTGCCTCGCACAGACATAGGAAACATTCTGCACATGGCCTTGAAGACTTTATAGATGAAGTATTGAAAAAATACTCTGATCCAGTTGTTTCTCAGGATGAGCCATTGTTTGACACTGAGGAGGAGGATCCTCAACCTTTGATTGAGGAAGACAAGGATCTATCTCGGATCATAAAGGAGAAGTTTGGCACCCTTTTTCTTAAGTTAGAGAGCACCTTTAATGTGTCAAACATGTGCCTTGATGAAATTGTGGATGAGCTTCAATTCATATCATGCACAGCATCAGTTCCTGTTATAAGAAATTTGATCGAGTCTACTCTAAGGACCCATAGCTGTGAGTTGGACACAGCTGTAATCTCTGATTTGGTTAAAATTCTCAGCGAGGCACACCCAATCAGCTCAGCTTTGGCAAGCAATGGTCCCTTTTCAACATCCTACAAGAGAAGAGAATTCAATAAGGAACATTTTTCAGTTGTTGAACCAAAGGAGTATATACTCGATAAAAAAGAGGCCAAAACATTCCAGTATGTGCCAATATTGCAATCTCTATCACAGGTTCTGAACAACAAAGGCAATCAAGAAAAACTATTGGATCCTGAGAGAAATTTGGCAAGAGCCTTACAGTACCAATCTTTTCATGATGGATCCAACTTCCAGAATAATGTTTTTTTCTCTGAAGAGGACAGACTTAGTATTATCCTGTACATTGACGACTTTGAGGTGTGCAATCCTTTGGGAACTTCAAGGAAAAAACACAAAGTGACCGCTGTGTATTGGATCTTGGGGAACATTCCAGTACAGTCTCAATCAGCATTAACATCCATTAATTTAGCTGTTTTGTGTAAGGCAGTCGACACTAAGACATTTGGATACCAGAAAGTGTTAGAGCCATTGCTAACGGATCTAAGAACTTTAGAAAGAGATGGCTTATTTGTTCCAGCTCTGGGAAAAGTTGTCAAAGGAACTATTATGTGTGTGGTAGCAGACAACCTAGGAGCTCACTCAGTTGCGGGCTTTGTCGAAAGCTTTTCTGGTTCTTATGCTTGCCGTTTTTGTCTTGCTGAGCGGTCTGAGTGTCAGTCAAGAGAGGTGAGATCTGGTTTTTTTCAACGGAGATCTGAGGAGCAAAATGCAGTACATGTTCAGACTGCTTTGTCCAGTCTGAATAATTCCCTGTGCTATGGTGTGAAAAGACATTGTGCACTGTCTGAAAAGCTTGAGCACTTTCATGTTACATCTGGGTACCCTCCAGATGTTTTACATGACCTTCTTGAAGGCATCATTCCATTGGAATTGGCATTGTCTTTTGATGTCCTCATCAAGAAGAAGTATTTTTCTCTCAGTGAACTAAATGATGTCATCCATCAGTTCCCTTACAAATGGAGTGATAAGACAAATCGCCCTCATCTTGTCCTTGGCAACTTTTCAAACCGTAAATCAGTGGGAGGCAATGCTCATGAAAATTGGTGCCTGCTACGTCTGCTGCCTTTAATGATAGGTTTGAAAGTACCTGAAAATGAACCTGTGTGGCAGATGCTAATGACATTGAAATGCATTGTGGAGCTTGTTATGTCCCCAAGCCATACAGAGGAAAGCATTTGCTATCTTGACAGTTTAATATCTGAAAATCGCAGCAGACTTCTTAATGCTTTTCCTAAACAGATGCTCATCCCTAAGCACCATTTTCTTGAGCACTATCCCCAGCTTATCCGAGAATTTGGACCTCTAGCTGCTCTGTGGACCATGAGATTCGAAGCAAAACACAGCTTCTTCAAGAGAGTTGTCAGACACACAGGATGTTTCAAGAATATCTTGCTATCTCTTGCAAACAAGCACCAGCTCATGATTGCAAACCATCTCCATGAATCGAATGCAGTCAAACCATCATTCTTGGTTACAAAAATAACAGAGGTGTCTTTGGATGTTCTGAAGGATGGCATTAAAGACACATTGAAGTGCAAATTTCCAGGTGTCACTCGAGTACATATTGCCAACACTGTGAACTGTTCAGGGACAACCTATGCTGCTGGAATGGTGGTGTGCCATGGTTCGACTGCTGGGTTGCCAGAGTTTGCAGAGGTGCTACAAATTATGGTAGTTCATAACAAACCAGTGTTTGTCATCAGATTAAAAATGGCATGGTACAATGAGCACCTTAGAAGTTTTGAGTTGGAGAACACAAGCAATGAGCAAGTAATTGAGCAAAAGGATCTTCCAGATTTTTATCCTTTGACGGCATACACTCTAGCAGGAAGACGTCTAGTAACCTTGAAGCACCACATTTGCCTCCCTTATTAGTGGAAACAAATGTGGGATGTTTGTTGAAATTAGAGTTCAAGCTTTATTTTTGTCTGGAAATTAAACACCCCTATCCTGTCTCCATCCACAGATGCATTCACAGGGGTTTTCAAGTCAACAGCCTTAGGTGCTGCACAGATTATTCATCACATCTAATCATATTTGTAACAATCAGCATTCATTTCTGGCCACAAATGAGGACTAAACTGAAAAACTGCAGATAATGATCATGTTCTAATGAGTAAGGCTAACATCAGCACACTGTATATAGTTGCAACTTCACATCAGAATGAATGTCTGTAAAGATAAACAAACAATTTTGTGTTTATGATGCAGCTTTCTCTGCAAGAATGGGCACCCCAGCAAAGCTCCGGATCATTTTTGGAGATGGCGATATTCGCAAACTCATTCTACCTGCAGGCATACCAGGCAGCCTCACAGACCTTATTTGTGCTATCCGAGATTCTTTTGATATTCCTGGGGATTTTTTTGTTCATTATCAGGACATGGATTTCAATGGTCAGTTTTTCACTCTAACCAACATTGGAGATGTGGAGGATCAGGCAACATTAAAAGTTGTGCCAGTAAATCCAGTTGTCCTCACTCTCAGTTCAGTGGAAGAAATAGAGGTTAACTCGCCTCCACCACAAGAATCCTCTGATACCCATATCTCCACCCATTCATCATCAGCAGACACCCTCATTATCCCCTCTGATGAAAGCAGAATGTCCCGACGGTCTCAACCATGGCCAGCCAGATTTGAAATACCAACATTTTCCTTTGATGTAGAACAACATTTGCAGGCTGGAAACCAAGCATTTCTGAAGGATGGTGCCCTTCTCAACCACCCAAGTTTGACAAGCAGTATCCTGGAGAAGCTTGCAGAGGTGGTTTTTGGTTACACGGCATACCCCACAGGGATTCAAATTTTTACAGTGGTCGAAGCCTTAATCGAAAAGTTCCCATGTCTCAGAGAACCAGGGTCTTTTAATGGCCTTTATGGGTGGCAGCAGAGGATGAAATGGAAAATGGGGAATTACCGTGCAAAATTGAGAGGCCGTCAACTTGCCTATCCAGAGCTGGAAGTGAACTCGCTGAAAAGACAGAGGTCAAATGAGAATGGCTCAAGCAAAGGCATCAAAAAGCCCAAGAAAGCAGAGGTTAACTACCTGCCTCCACTGCCAATTGGGTACACGGAAGCCACTTTAGAGAAGGAGAGGTTAGACATGCTGCAAGAAATTAAGAAGAAAAACAATTAGCGCATAATATCTGAGAAAATGGAAAGATCTTTCTAGGGCTGGGCGGTATGACCAAAAATGTATATCACGGTATTTGTCAAAATTCTACCGGTTTCACGGTATTTGACGGTGTTTCTTTTTTCATACATAATCAAGTGTTCCCAGCATTCTTTCTACAGTTTGAGAAAGGAATTATTGCAGTAGATTGACTTAGGATGGTCTATTTTACTGTCATGATGAGTGAATATTGTAGAATAATTCCACACTAGTAGCTTACTGTATTTTAGCGAATATACTTCGTGTGATATGCACGTTTTTACAAAAGGTTCGG
>JACXGM010019394.1:5736-18985 GCA_016801145.1 Umbra pygmaea
CAAACATATTAGCACAATTTGTCAATCATCTGAAAATTATTTATCTCAGACTTATCTTCACTAAATGTCCCTTTAGTTTATTACCTATATTAATAACACATGTATTCATGGTGAATTTAATGTATTGAAGCAATATAGAATATGCTAGTGCGTTTTCTTTTATGTATTTCAATTTGGGAAAAAATGGCTGGTAAAATTTTGGCATTTTCCAGCCACAGTGGCTGGTGGGCAAAAAAGTTAATTTCCCACCCTGACATCCAGGGCACGAAGCTCCCGTTCCACCACATCCCAAAGATGCTCTATTGGGTTGAGATCTGGTGACTGTGGGGGCCATTTTAGTACAGGGAACTCATTTTCATGTTCAAGAAACCAATTTGAAATTATTCAAGCTTTGTGACATGGTGCATTATCCTGCTGGAAGTAGCCGTCAGAGGATGGGTACATGGTGGCCATAAAGAGATGGATATCATTTAATGGCAGTGGCATTTAAATGATGCCCAATTGGCACTAAGGGGCAGGGCCGTCGCTAGTGGGGTGAAAGGTGGTGACAATTATAGGGGCCCCCACTGCACAGGGGCCCCACACAATCCAGCAGTTATATTATATAGGCCCCTGTTATGTAAATAATTCTAATATTTATATTAGTTCTATGCCTGAGATTTTAATGAAAACCACAGAAACATGCAATTTGATTAGATAAGGTCTACACTTTTCATTACCAATGCGCAGCGCCATCAACCGAATGATTACGTGGTCAAAATCCCGTCTGTTATGCTATTGTGAATAGAGTTGGTTTGTAAAACACACAGAACAAATTAACACGAGTCACGTCACAAGCATTATGCACGGTGCACCTGACAGATGTTGATGCATTTTTAGTCAAGAAAACACACATACAGCAAACTGCTCTTAGATGGATGCATTTATTAGCTTTATATAAAGATACATCACACAGTACCAAATATCGTCTTTATTAAAAAATAAGACAATGAGTCATTTAACTGGTTGTATTGTATTTATTTCTTTACATTTGATTGCATTCATGTGAATTTCTGAATGTTTAATTTTTGAATTATGAATCAAAGACTGGTAGGGAAATTATTATATTGCTGATCCTTTTTAAATAGGTTTTATTATTTAACAATATTTTCTGTTAGTTTTATTAGTTGTAATATTTATATACAGGCGTATGCAAAAAGTTATGCACCCCTGACAATTTCCATGATTTTCATTTATAAATAATTGGGTGTTTTGATCAGCAATTTCATTTTGATCTATCAAATAACTAAAGGAAACAGTAATATTTCAGTAGTGAAATTTGATTTATTGGATGAACAGAAAATGTGCAATATGCATCAACATGAAATTAGATAGATGCGGAAATTTGGGCACCCCTAAAGAACTAATCAATAATTAGTTTAGCATCCTTTAGAAGGAATAACAGCACTAGACGTGTCCTATAGCCTGTAATGAGTGTCTGGATTCTGGATGAAGGTATTTTGGACCATTCCTCTTTGCAAAATATCTCCAGTTCAGTTAGGTTTGATGGTTGCTGAGCATGGACAGCCTGCTTCAAATCACATAGATTTACAATGATATTCAGGTCTGCAGATTGGGATGGCCATTCCAGAACATTGTACTTGTTCCTCATTCCAGAGTAGATTTTGAGCAATGTCTTGGGTTGTTGTCTTGTTGAAATATCAAGCCTCGGTGTAACTTCAATTTTGTGAATGATTCCTCTACATTATTCTCAAGTATGTGCTGATATTGAGTGGAATACATGCGACCCTCAACTTTAACAAGATTTTCAGTACTGGCACTGGCCACACAGCCCCACAGCATTATGGAACTTCCACCAAATTGTACGGTGGGTAGAAAGTGTTTGTCTTGGAATGTTCTGTTCTTTTGCCGCAATGCATAATGCTCCTTGTTATGACCAAATAAGGCAAGTCTGTCAAACGGCAATGTTGTGGAGCAAATAGTGATTGCAAGTTCCTCTGACATAAGTGAATGTATGTAATTTGACCCTTTCTTGCAAACATATACCCCTCCAGCAAAACAAAGTCAGAATGAAATGATAGAGTGCTGCTCACTGGAGGTAACAGCAGCTATTGTAAGTGAGATGAGGGAGTCAAAGATGTATGCCATTATGGCTGATGAGGCCAGGGATGGAAAAACAGAACAGTTGGCACTCTGTGTGATGTATGTTTCAGAAGGGTACAGTGAGGGAAAGGTTCCTAGCTCTTACAGAGATGGTAAATGTTGATGCTGCATCAATAACCACTGCAATTGAGGGGCAGTTGGTAGAAAAAGGTGTTGATGACCTTATATGTGTGGCACAGACCTACGACGGGGCACCTGTCATGAGTGGGGCAGTAGGTGGTGTGCAAGCCCATTTTCAAAAGAAGCCACCTGTAGCAATATATGTGCATTGCTATGCTCATGAGTTGAATCTGGTCTTATGTCACACATGCAAAGCGTTGACTGAGGCCACAGAGTTTATTGAAATGCTGGAAAGTGTCTATTCTTTTTTAGTGCTTTGCTTGTGAATCATCACAAGTTTTTAGATACTCAAAAAAAATTAACACTGCAACTCTCTGAACTTGTCCAGTTGTCCAACAGATGTTGGGCATGCCAGCTTCGTTCAGTGAATGCCATACTGAACAACTTCCCTGCCATCGTTCAGTATCTCTCTAACATCGACACACCTATGGCTGTAGGATTGAAGGAAAAACTCTGCAAATTCTCCTCAGTGTAGTTGCTGTTTGTTTTCCAAGATCTCCTGTCTGTAACAGCATGTTTACATAGGTACCTGCAGAAGGAAACCATTGATCTTGCCCAAGCAGTGACATATAAAAATGCAGTGACTGACTCCCTTAAGGAGAAGCGCAGTGATGGCACTGCAGCAGATCTTCACGCCAGAGCTTTGGCCTTGTGTGAGACAAACCAGATTGCATTGCCATGTCCTGTACAGAGGCGTAAGACAAATCGAATGAAGGACTTTGTTGTTAAATCGGCTTGTGGGGCGGGCATTGATGTTAATGGTTCCTCAAACAAGAAAGACCTTAAACAATAATTATTATTTCCTTGTTTGGACAGAATGGTGGCTGAACTTGAGAAGCGATTTTCTGATGTCAATTAACAATTGCTGAATGGAATCCAGGCATGCAGCCCAACATCAGACCAATTTTTGTCTGAGCCACATTTGTCAGCACTGGCACTTCACTACCGTATTGACCTTAAGTCAGAGGAAGTGACAGTTGCCAAAAACTATCTGAGGCGCAAGAGAGAAGCTAGTGCTGTTGAAGACATGCTCAGTGTGTACAACTTACTGGATGCTGATATGTTCCCTACATTAAAAGCACTTTTTCAGGTTACATTGACCATAGCAGTTAGCAGCTGCAGCTGTGAGAGGTCTTTTAGTGCCTTGCGTCGTCTTCATACCTGGCTCAGGGGAACCATGGGGCAAAACAGACTTAACCACCTGGCTGTCATGTCGATTGAGAAGAAGGTACTTCAGAAAGTCATACGCACAGACGTGATTGACAGATTTGCTGCCCTTAAGATCAGGCGACACAGGTTAGTTCTCCCAAAGTAGAAAGGGATGTTTTAAGCCAGTAGGGATTAGTAACATTGGATTTCAGAATGAATAGGTGTTGTATTTTTATTATATAACTGAATTTAGGTTGTACTGATTCATTAATTGTTTATTGCTTATTGTTATATTCGACTTCCACTGACTGCCACATATTATTCATTGGCCTCTGTTTATTTCCTCTTTTGCATACTATTGTTTTGTGGCTCTTCATTAAAGTTGGTCTTCTCAGATTTATTGATGTCTTACTTATCATATAGTGTAGTTGTTGTATTAGAGTAAATGGTTTTATTATCAGACCCAGGCTCTTAAGAAAAAGAGATGTTATATTTTCCCCATCTGGCTCAGGTATTATTACATTAGATTATTCATCATTTAGCTGTATAACCATATCAGTTTCTATCAATGATGTAAATGAAAAAGTTGAAAACATTAATAATCCAGTCAAAAAATATGTTGAGGCTTATTTTACCAGTTCAAGGTATTTACTGCAATAATCATGCTTTATAGTTGCCATCTTTTTTCACAGCAGGTGCCTTGAATCTGTTGATAGTTTGTCATAATTGTATGTCTCAATCTGTCTATTTCTTTCCCCAAAACTCACTAGGAATCATGATGTTTTTTTTATATTACGGGGTAGCTTAACTGCTATCAAATGCTCACTAGGGGCTGAGCAAAGGTCAGATCCTAGAATCGCCCCTGGTGACAGTCAATAACCAGCGTACACTAATCAACTGGATTATTCGTCCAGTTATAAGTTGTAAATGTGTGTCTTTATAATTCTACTGGTACAATCAATTTTTCTTAGCAAACGTAAACCTAAACGGTGTTGGACAAAGCACTGAGCTGGAGTAGCTACAGTGTATTATTAAGCGGACCATGGTGTACTATTCCGCTGCAAACCATTTGAATGAACAAAACTATCAGTCAATTGAATGAGAACTGTTCAAGTTCACAAGTATTTTTTACTTAAGCAAATTCTTGGTGCCTAATACAATTCGATCAAAAATTATAAAAGCACCACACACAAAACTCTTGCAACATTAGGTACTAATCATCCTAGCCTTCTTAGCTGCCAAAAGCTTTATAACTTACAATTTCTAAGCCGGAATCTGTAGCAGACGAGCAGGGTGAAGTCTCTCCTCGAGTCAGGGTAAAGCAAATCCACAACAAAAGCACTACTATAATGTAAATAGTTATTTAGTTTTTTCTAAGCATTTATTAATTGCACATTTTGCATGTTTGTTCCATTTGATTGCTGTTTGTGTATTTAATATATTTTATTGTTATATTTTATTGTGGTTGTATTATTGTTCTAGTAATATGCACATTTTTGTTGCTTTTTTGTATTTGTGATTTTTGTATGTTTGGTCAATCTTTAAATGATTAGCATATTTAGCTTTTTTTTCATCTATTATTATGACATTGCCTATGTGTGTCTAAATGTTGTGCTTCTTTTTTTGTGTGCGTTTTTAAAATAAATGCTTGTTATCACACTCTGAAATAGCACCGTGTGAATCCACAGAACTTCCCACTACGTTAGTGGTTAGAGAGAATGAGCTAGGACTGAGTTTCTTTGGAGATTTAGCAATACTGATTCAAGTGACTCACACAACCCGGATCAATTTAGTGAGTGACTCAGAATAACCTCTATCTGCTTTATTATGCTTCGCTCTTCCTCAGACAACCCTGTAGTACTATCCATGCTCAAAATTTGGTACCACTTTAGGTGCCACTTTAAGTTCTCTTTTTATTTTGGGCCCTATTAATAATTACCATTTATTTATGGGGGCTGGGGATTATTTTGGGGGGGTTAAAGTTGTAAAAATGTATTGATATATATATTGTTTTTATGGGGAAAATTATATATTGATATATTTGCAGACAGTATCTTTACTGTTATTTTTTTTCCTCTCAATATTTATAAATTAATTTATTTAAAAAAAAACTGTGAAAAAAAAGAATAACCCGAATCCATAAAATGAATAGTGTTTGCCAGGCCTAGTGGCGAGTTGGCATTTGCCCCTGTACTTTTCAAAGTGGTGTGGTGCCGCCCCACCACTTTTTACCCTCTATTTGATTTCAACGCTCTAGAGCGTCAAGGGTTATTATCTCGCTATTGAGTGGTGGCTCATCCCTGTGGGTTAAACACAGCCAGAGCTATGGTGCCTCAAAGTCGGTCATGATTTTAGACAGTCACCTTTTTTAATTAACACATTACAGACACGAAGTAGGAAGTGAAAATGACAAAATAACAACTCTGCAATGATGTAGGACAGAGGTCTCCAAACCCTTCCATGTTCGGGCCTAGTGTATGCTGAGTTTTGGTCTTTTCCTTCAATTAGAGCCAAATTTGGACTTAGACTGCCAGGTGAGGTGAGATCCTAACCCAATTAGTGAGCTACTCCATCAGCCATGTACAAGGTAAAAGCAAAAACCTGCATACACTAGGCCCTCCATGGAAGGGTTTGGGGACCCATGACGTAGGACATCATCCTACACAACACCATCCCTTTTTGGAAGTGAAAAATTAATGTAATATCTAAAAACGTATAGAAATATAGTAAGAAATGGGTGCAGCATTTTGATGTTCACTTGTTTGTATGGTCTCCAAACTTTGCCCACTGGTCCAGCAGCCCTAGGGGCTTGACAATATGCATTGAAAAGCCTTATTCATCATGGTTTACATCAGGGGCGGCGTCTGCGTATGGCATAGTATGGCCGTTGCCATACCCTAGCAGTCAAAGTTCAGATAAAACATCAGCTAATTATGGTGTTCGTTAAAAATTAAAGAGGGCTTTGACCCTCCTAAATTTCCACCCAGTCCCCCCAAAAATGTGCATTTCATGATTGCCTCAGTCACCTTTAAAAGTCACATGAAACCTGCTCCTCCCAGTATTATCGACACAGCGTCAGCGTCAGAACAAAAGCAGATGACAACCAACGTGTGTGCTTTTATTGATACATCGTTGATATGCATCTGTGTAGTTCTTTGTTTGTTATGAACACAGTTTACATAATATGATGCTGGAGCAAATCAACACGGTTTCCCACTGTAAAAATATGGGCTTATTTATTTATTTATAAAATTCCTTTAATCCAAACTGCATGAGACTTTGTGGCTTTTCCTACTCTTGCTTCATACTTCAGTGCAATAAAGTTGCAAAAAAATTGTTATAATATTCATTTGATAATAAATCTGAAGGCAAAACATGCGATAAGTGACCATTCACGGTGAGCGCTGCTCTTATGATTATATGAACGCCGACTTCTCTGATTGGATCCCACTTCAGAAAAAACAATGTATTTTTATTATTATTTTAACAATGTCGAAAACACAATGGCAACATTTTTATGAACATATAAATCCATTATACATGTTTACATTATTGCAAAAGTTTTTTTATTTTTTATTTTGTGGAGTGAGTGTGCGCAGCAGCAGTTTATTACTTAATCGCACGTCTTTTTGATTAGCCTAGCTGTCCGAATCCTCTGCAAGTATTTTTTTTTAAATGTGATGAAAAAACAACCAATGACAACACTGTCTTGTCAGATTTCATTCAGTTGCAGTCTCTACCTGTGGCCTACAGTAAGTTAATAAAATTTCCAAACCCTACCGATCACAACAGCTTCCAACAAACACTTTTTCTATGTCCTTAAACAAGTAAAAATGTATCTGAGGACAACAATGTGTGATGAGAGACTTAACCACAGAGCTGGTGAAATGTTTTGATCTTGATGAGCTTGTCACAGTCTTTGCACTGTCCGACCTCGCCGCTACCCACTTATGCAAAGAAAACTGCACCGAAACCAAAAGGTAAGGTGCGCACCACACGCCCCCTTTTGCTCGGACGTCCAACTTTCCCACTCGGAGAACACATAGGAGACCGAGCAGGAATTCTGAGCAGGAAAACAAGATGGCTGCGCCCTTAGTGACTTGTATAAATTGTGTTCATTGTTTTCAGACCACTTTGGTTGTATAAATTACGATTTAAATCACTTGTATTACCGCAATACCTAATTGCATCTGTATCGCTTCCTGTGGGTACGGGAATCGGTCTTATGGCGAGTGCAATATTCAATGAGGACTTGTTTCAAACGAGTGTTTCTAAACGTGGCTAGCGTTGCTAACAGTAAGTAAACTAAAGCATGAAATAAAGTGAACATTTTTAGAGGTTTAAATTGCTGTGTTTTAATAAGGTGGGGTAATACAATAATCATTATCGAAAGATGTAATGTAAATGCTAGAAGCTTGTAGAATTGGTTGCACGTAATTTCCTTTAACACTAGAACTGCCAGGCCTTCCAAACTACCTATAACCGCCAACGGCTGACGCCCATCAGCGTCATTAGCATACGAATCACCCTCATTAAAAACCGCTCTCTCCTCCGCAGCCTCCAGCGAAGCCATCACTGCATCCAGCGATCAAGAGCATCACCTATATTGTGTTTTTATAGGCCTACGTAAAACTGTATCAAAACAGGTTAATTACATGGAGATTTTTGTTGTTTTTGATGGTATTATATTGCCTTCATAGAATGACAATTCTTTAGTCTAGAATGAAAATCCACCACATGTACTTATTTCATAGATAAACCAGCAAATACTTTTAATACCATTTTCAACTAACGGCGCAATCAGAAAGTGCCGTTTTATTCATTTTAAAATGTGTTCCAGTGTCGGAAACAGCCTGAATTACAACATGTCATATTTATGCTGTTGTATTTTCATAATTTTATAGGCTCTATAGAATGTGAATGATTTTCAACTAACAAATTCAGGACAAATATGTTTCTGGTTCTGCATTACGTTTCAGCACACCCATTATATATATATTTTTTGTAATATTTTATATTCAAATACAATAGCGAACATTTCAGCGGGTGCAGTGTGGATTTTAAAAACAGTTGTGTTTGCTAATTAGAGACTAGAGAAATCGTTTCAATATTTGTTCGTTTTGTATTTTTATATATCCTAATATTTCTGTCAAATATTGTTGTTGAAGGTAAAAAAGATTTTCAACAAATTCAGAGCAAATATGTTTCGGGATCTGCATTACGGTTTGGCACACCCATTATATATATATTTTTGTAATATTTTATATTCAAATACAATAGCAAACATATCAGACAGGTGCAGTGTGGATTATAGAATTGTTCTATGTAAATTTTTTTTATAATTATTGAATTATCTGCTTGCCTCAAACGCTTTGCGCTGACGAGATAAATAGACGTGAAGCTAAAATGAATCGGTTTCAAGCAAGCTTCGCATTGCATAACGGCACCTGTAAAGACCGGTTTATTTCAATTCAAACCCGCTTATGGTGACTATATATCTTAAAATATGTACTGTTGAAAAAAGCGAAGCTCTAGTGAAATTATAAATTTGTCATTCTAAAACTGTCTATACAGTAATTTGTATAACTTAATTGATGTTTTCAAACCTTGGATCAAATATGCAAGTTCCTAAGATTACTAGTCCAAAAATGTTTTTGTATTTTTTATTGTTTCTAAAAGATTTTACAAAGATTGGGCGCCTGTGAGTTCAAATGCGGAAGTATAGTTGGTGAACGTAATCATCCCATGCATGATATGACTAAAGGCTTCCATGCTGGATTCCCAGTGTGAAAATATTCGGCAGGTGGGCGACATCTGGTTGGTTGAACCATGTGCACACCCCTCGCCATCCCACAGATCTATCTGTTGCGGAGCTGCCAACAAGGCAGGGTTAGAGGGAATTGGGAAGGGAGAAAAATCTGGAAAAATCACACATAATAAATAAATAAATAAAATAAGTTGCATAGAAACATTTGCCTAATAAAATTTTATTTTGTGAAATATAATGTTATGTAAAGCTAATTTCTAATAAAATAATTTATATCTTTGGCAACATAAACACTTAATTTTTTTCTAAATACCTGGATCACATTTGGGCTGCATGTTTACTGAAAATGAGCAGATAAGATTTTGGCTGCATGTGCAAATATGGCTTTTTGAAAAATAAAAATGACGTTAATTAACAGGAATGCACCTGAATGCAACCAATAGACTAGACTCCTATCAACAAAATTTCCAATGGAATCAACTTGTTAATTGAAAATTGAAAAACATTAACAAAGCCATAAGCTTGGGCCAAAGCCATATTACTCTTTATAAAACAGTTTTGCCCCATATAGTTCAGATGTTTGGGTAGCCATAGCAAAAATATCATATTGTTGCAAAATGGAAACTAGGTTTTAGGTATGAAGGACATGATACCTATTAATTTAGTACTCTAGTTTATTATCTCTGTCGACCTAATGGCCTAAATATCTCTAATATAACTTCTCTAATAATAGAACACAGCAACCATGATGTTTGCATCTGAATGGAAATCAATTGGTAATGCAATCTTTACGCGCACATTTCACTGTGTAAATAATTTTTGCAGGGTGAAGCGCAGTTGAGAAGTGGCATGTAAAAAGTCTAATGACATTCGGTATGTATTATCATCAGGGGCGTCGGACTGGGGGTAAAACCAATACTGATTACCAGGACCCAAGCGGAGAGAGGGCCCTTGAAAAGTCTGGAATATATTTTATATATATAACATGGGGCCCATCAGGACTGCCTATGCATAGGGACCAGGATTTTGTGCTACGCCCCTGATTATCATACTTCAGTTACAGTAAGCGGAGACTGTCTATCTTCCACATTGGGAACATGTTGGTGTTTTTTGAGGGGTCTTCCATCTCCATCTGGCAGCTCCTCCACATTGATTGGTTTTTGACACGCGTTATGTGTGCGCTTATGCGTGCGCTTATGCATGATTTTATTTAGGCATTCATTTTATCCACAGCAAGGTGTCCGATAGAGTAAACCAAATAATAACTGCTGTATAATGTATGCTGAATAGCTTATCAAATGTTGTAGGCAGAATTGACACAACCAAATGCGCCAGGGCTCACTCCACATGTCTCTTTTTAGACAAATAACGTCAACGAGTAACGAAGGTGTTGGGGAAAATGTAATGAAGTAACTGTCATTTTTGTTCAAAATGTTGTGTTGTACCCATGCAAAATAATTTAATACAGTAATAAAATATTACAAATGTATTAATTTACAGCTCTGCTGTCCAGCTACTTTTGCAAGACATATAGATTAGAACGAGATGCACTGCAAGATAGCATATCAATTTAACGTTATGTTACAGTATTTGCTGACTTTAAACTTGAAGAGGAGAGAACAAAAGTCTACCTGATTGCTGTTCCTGTTTTATACTCTCATTGTTTTTTACCCCTTTTGTCGTGACCAGATGGATTACTCCGCTTTATCCTCTCACAGTTGAAACTCGCTTTGACACGAGGGAGGCGGGGCCTTGCGAAATTTGCGGGGCCCTACGCAACGTGCATAGTGAGCGTATTGGGCCAACCGGTTCTGGGCGTCGGCCTTTGGCGGTTCTAGTGTTAAACTGATGTAGATTCACATGTAGCCTACATAAACAAACAACGGCTTTATTAGAAAAAATCTTTATGTGGGCGAAATCTCAATGTTGTACTGTGTGTTAAACAGGTATTTGAATTTGCAGTGTGATAAAGTGTGATAGAATGATTACTGTGCCTTTTAGCATACTGTCCAATAGGGAGTGTAATATGCAGTGTGTCATATACAGTGTTTCATTTTTAGTGTTTATTGATGGGAACATGGAGCTGTACTTGGATCAGGAGAGGAACCGTCCATTTCTTGGGCCCTTGTTTCAACAACAAGCCAACCCAGCGGCTGGTTACTACATGGACCAGGGCCTGGTGACCTTGGTGTGCATTAAAAGCACAGGTGAGTTACTAATAAGCAAGTAGGCACAAGTATGTGTGTTTGTGTCTCCTTCAGGGTCACAGGCCTGTGAGTGGAGTGGAGAGAGAGACCTTGCTAAGATATATTCCATAACAATACTCATTATTGTACAGTAATCTTATTTAGCCCTGAGGGCTGTGCTAACCTTTCTTTTTCTTTTCTGAATCAGGTATCAGCAAGGTGGAAGCCACCGCCCCACTGCCTTCAAGCACCCCAATGCATGCCACTGCCTCAATTGTTGCCAATGAGACTTTCTCAAAGGACCACACATTGTTCCTAATTGACCTCATGCGGCTGCAAATGGAGGCAGAGGGTAAAGCAGTGGCGTAGGCACGGGTGTGCCAGGGTGTGCTTGTGCCACCCAAAGAGGCAGCTGGCACACCCAGAAATCAGATGCATAATGCACCTTTTGTTATTGCCTTCGCAAAGTTTTTTTTAAACTTATTCTATTATGGTCTAATTATAATATTTGTTCATTTTAAATAAATTCTAAATTTTTTCGTAATTAAGCCAACGTGACCCCAGCGAATATCACAGGAGACGAGCAGTGTAGTAGACTCAAACGGGCGTAATAGGCCAACACATTCAGCAGCTAATCTTGATCCTTATGTGCCAATGCAGTGCGATACATCAAAGTTGTGCGCTTACAGGTACAGACTTTATGCATAGTGTTGCGTTCTTTTGTGAAAGGTATTTTAATGTATGGTCTGTTTGATACGGATCAACATCAATGTATCCCCTTTCTCTGTAGCGACCATATATCGAGAACATACATTTACTATTCCTATTTCCTACAGAACTTGTTAAACAACCAAGTATTGTAACGATTAATTTACACACCCTGTACATTTTTTATTTGCTCCCATGACTGTTTAACACTGTCAGGGTTGCAAATGAAAGAATACAAAAAATACAATTGTTATACACCATCAGCATGAAGCAGGCCCGGCGGCACGAGGGGGCAAAAGGGGGCAGTGCCCCCTCAGTTAGAATATTTTTACCCTCAGTTTTGATTACAGTATGTGTCCTACAAATCCCTCCACAGTCAGGCCTAGCTGCGATTTGTTGCGTTGATTATTACGCTGTGCCACTGCACAGGAATCAAAACCAGCGGGTTAACATAAAAAAGTCACACATTTGTAAAAATCATACGTTGATTGGCCTTCACACAGTAGAAAGGCGGGCACAATTTGAAATGGATGATTACGTTCAAATGTAGCCTAGTAGTAGATTGTTTCCACCTGGAAAGAAGTTTCACAGCTCAATTATGGTTTTTAGAAAGTGGTTTTGCACATCCTCAACTCAAAGTGGCGCGGAAATGGAGACGCCAGCCACAGAGGCTGCCTTGCCAACATTGCCGGTAACACCGGGACATTCGACCGCCGATGCCACTCGGCCTAGCTGCAGCAGAGTAAAACTGTCTTGCCGACTATACAGCCTTGCAGGTGCGTGTGCCTGACAAAACTTTTCTGAATCCGGTAAGAAATATCAGCTTTGTCAGTTTTGAATTATTGTGTAATTTGCAAGATTGTGGAAATGGTGGAAAATGGCTTGGCAATACGTTATTTTCTTCATTGCTTTTGATTGTCTATTGCGGGATTGAGGTGATGACATTTGACATTTTTAGTTTATAATGTCTAATTTATTGTTGATGTTGTTATAGTAGAATAACTGCTTTTTGCAATACATTGATGAAGGTGGGTAGATTTTGAGCAATATTAGGAACTGTAGTGATGTGAGCTATAGGCCTATGGAAATTAGGAACTTTTCTTCGCAGAAGTTGTAAAGCAGTCTAACATGTTTTATAATGGCAAGACAGCCGTGT
>JACXGM010019395.1:7226-18526 GCA_016801145.1 Umbra pygmaea
CTGGCACAGCTCCTCTATGCGTTTCTCTTGTTGAGTCAGACGACGTAGTAGTTCGGCCGTGTCCATCCTATCAGTGGCCTAGATAGGCGAGGTATTCTGTAACGACCGGACACAGGATGTAGAATAATAGGCCTTTTAATATCAGGACACAACCTCAATCAAACAAAGGTACAGAAACAATAGGCAGTTCAATAAACCCTGTCCAGGCGCAGGTCAGTCACAGCAGATGGGCAGAGGTACAATTCCGAATTCCAATAAACGTAATAGGAAGACAGGCTCAGGTCAAACACAGGAATCCACAGGTGAAGGTACAAGGCAGGAAACAATCTCTTAGTCGGGTGATGGGCAGCAAGGTTCGGTACACACATACAGCAAGCTATGGTTCAGGAGGCAGGCAGATCTCGGTGGTCAAAGGAGAAATAAGTCAGTACACGGTAATTCAGCAATATCTTGAAAATGCTTAGTAAGTCCATGGATAGTACAATACCTCGCAAGGAGGCAGTCAAACAAACAAGCCTATATACTGAGTGGGTATGATAGCAGGTGTTCAGAATTCTGGTGATTGTGCTCTTGATAGTGTGCTGCATTCGTGTGACTGTGGAACTGGTGCGTTACCGTCCTCCCTGCGTGACCCAATGGAAGCTGGGCTGTCGGATCTTACACCCATAGTGTTAAATTTAACACTTTCCTGAGTTTATATAATTCTCACATTATTAACACCAGACAGTGTATTTTTATCACGTAAACGTAAAAAATTCAAACCTTCATCAAAAGAACATAACGTTACTGAAGTTTTTAATAAGGAGTAAGGTTAGTGTAAGTATAAAACACATTTAACACTAGGACAGGACAACATCATAACCTATCATTTACCAAACCTAGATTTACATTTAAAAAATGATATGTCATCAGGAGAATGCTGGTACCATCAGGGAAGAGGCAGGTGAGGAAGGAGTGCCACATGAAGGAGTTACAGATGAAGTAACAGGTGGAGGGTGTGAGGTGAGGTCTTTAAAAGGAATTAATGATGAATATGTGAAAGTGTGTGCCTTTTATACATGTTCCACATAAAGAATAGCCCAAGATAAACATAACTGGTCTTATATAAGTCCATGACTACTTTGTTTGCAATGTCACATAGGCTACAGTTGTTCATTTATTAGAAGAACCGTGATGCAGACATGGAAGAGACAAAAGGAGAGGCAGGTGGTACTACAGAGTGTGAGGTGCGGTTTTTAAAAAATGTAATGGAATAAACCCAAGGATAGAGGTTGAGCGGCGGCCTGTTCAATGCCAGTTTCTCAATCAGTAAATAGAAACAAGGGTGTAGGATCAGGGGGGTAAGGGGACATATCCCCCCAATGTTACAGACAGCCAATGTGGTCCCCAGCAATAATAAAAACTATTTGTGAATATATGGTGTGTGTCCCCCAATATCAAAGTCGTTCCTACACCCTTGGTTGAGATATTTTGAGGGGACAGTCAATTTACACTATTATACAAGCTGTACACTCACTACTTTACATTGTAGCAATGTGTCATTTCTTCAGTGTTGTCACAAATAATAACAAAAATGTGAGAAGTGTACTCACTTGTGAGATACAGTGTGTGTGTGTGTGTGTGTGTGTGCGTGTGCGTGTGCGTGTGCGTGTGCGTGTGCGCGTGCGCGTGTGCGTGCGCGCGCGTGCGTGCATATATATATATATATATATATATATAGTACATATAGGAACACCATACTAATACTGTGTTTGACCCCCTTTCGCCTTCAGAACTGCCTTAATTCTACATTGCATTGATTCAACAAAGTGCTGAAAGCATTCTTCAGAAATGTTGGCCCATATTGATAGGATAGCATCTTGCAGTTGATGGAGATTTGTGGGATGCACATCCAGGGCACGAAGCTCCCGTTCCACCACATCCCAAAGATGCTCTATTGGGTTGATCTGGTGACTGTGGGGGCCATTTTAGTACAGTGAACTCATTGTAATAAATGCATTGAAGCAACTGCCATGTGATTGGTTGAGTAGATCATTGCATTAAGGATAAATTGAACGGGTGTTCCTAATAATCCTTTAGGTGAGTGTATATATGTAAATGTTGTTCCACCTTATTTGTTTTGAGTTTAAAAATGGTTAAAAGGATATCCCACCTTCCTTTTATGGCGGAAGTTGCTTTCATCTTTCACAACAAATTCTGTTCTTCCACCCATGTGTTGTCCTGTCTCCCTTCTGAACTTCTTCAAGGCTTTCCTGCAGACTAATCTCAGTTTACAGGTCATTTTAGTAAGGGTGGCAGAGCTTCCAGCAATGTTATCCTCGATCATGTCGACCTGCCGTAAACGTAATCCTTGACAGAATCTGTCAACAATAGTGGAATATTTTTGTAAAAAAATTACAATTAATGTTTTAACTTCAAAAAGCAAAAATAGGTTATTTAGCATGTCGTTACACCTACCTATATATAAAAGTCATCCAATTTTGTAAGCTCGTCTTGGTCTTGTCAAAAATTTATCCTGATCTGCATGATTTTGTCACTTTTTCATTGTGTGCTCCTTGTTTACATACCCTTAAAATACATAAGTACAGTCACACTTAGCATTTAGATTTTCATTAGGCAACCAACCTGACAAAAAGTATCATAGGTTTATATTTACCATTGGTATCCATCTTTGTTGTGTGTCTTCCTCAATTTCATATTTCTTTTACATATTCTGTATTTCTTTGTAGAAGACATTAGCTTGTTTTTTTGAAGCCATTTAGTTAACTTTCTGTTTCCTTTTATGTCCTTGTGCTCACAGAGTGATACAATCTTTCTTGAAAGTCCCATTTTTTGACTGCATACTACTATTTTACGTCGTTATGCATACTACCCTGTATGCATAACGACGTAAAATAGGCGCCTTTTTCCACGTGATTGTCTGTGAAAAAAATCGGTTGTATGTCATCTGTCATAAAATGTACACTACAAAAGTTATTTTACATCTTACAATGTTAAGGAAGCATATTAAATAATTCAACTGAAAAATATTTATTAGCCCTTAATAAGTAAATACATATGTAATAAATAGGCTAAGTAATTCAAATTTGACCGTATGTGCCTACTAAAACCACAATCAAGTGCTCTGTCTTGTTTAGGCAAAAAAGTAAAGATGGATTTTATAACTGCTAATAAAAACAAGGGAAAATCTAAAAATATAATTAAAATGTTAAATGATTTGAGAATGAGTGGTGTACGGCCAGTGATAAATTTCATAACATATTGGGACAACGTAACTGAAGGCGAGGATTCATTTACGGCGATAGAGTTCGTCTGTAGGGACGGAAATTGCTTTTTCAAGACGTTGGATCAACGGCCACCTGACTCGGAATCGGCAGAAAGTTCAGCAGGAGACGGCATGGCTGATCGACGAATTCCACGTAAAAGAGTACCACCCAATCGCCTAGTAGAAGAAAACGATGATACTGCTGGTAATTTATGTATTTTAAGTTCTATGTAGTTATATTTTCATTTGATTAGCAGCATATGTGTGTAGTAGGCCTACAATTAGCAAATGCACGTTGACGAGCTCGGTCAATCGGCGAGGCAATTTAAAGTTTTTTAGCAAAACTGGGTCAGTATTTCATTCAGCAATATACAAATGTGTTATTTAAGTAATGAAAGTAGGCCTACATTAATGAAATGTTAATGAAATGTTGTAGGCTAAATTTAGGGAAAGTTTTTATTCTCCTCTAAACCACAAAACCATGCTGCTACACTTTCCTAAACATTCGTGTTTCACGATGCAGGGGAAAATGTGAAATTTCTTATCAAAGGCTTGTTAATATTTTGTTAAAGGTAATTTAAATTTCATTTACATTTGTTGGCATGACTAGATTCAGATGTTTAATATAATTTAATTTGGGTGTCCCTCGTAGAGATAAATCACCATATTGTAGCAACCCTCCAGGTTATGTGTGTTGCTTAAAGTTCTATTCGATTTATTTGTCATGTTCACAGAATTAATTACTGGTTTGTGTGTTAGGGAAATTGCTGGAGTTGCTTTTCACCATTGTTGACAGTGGGGGGCAGATGTCCAGATGTGATTGGTGGAGGGGCAAAATGAGTTAGTTAGGGGGCTGGATATGTTCTTGCTCATCTTTGGGTCTGTCTCTTTTGTTCTTGCTGTACCTGTGTGGCAAGACATTGATTTATTTAGTCTAATGTGGCGTAAGCTATGGCCAAACAATAGCTTAATAAACCGGTGGTTCGAGAACGGTAAACCCTGTTGTGGACATTGTTTAAATAAATTATTAGCGAGGTCATTACAATATTTATAATGAAACCCTCATATTGAAAAATATGATATTAATCATGAAATATTAGGGAGTGGGTTGGGACTGCTTTTCACCTCAACAAGACATATCACGTTTTAATGTCACTTTTTAATATCGCGAGATCTCATCATACCCCTAATGTATTGTTACTACCTTAATGGGATCTCTAATCATAGCTTTCACATTCTTTATTTTTTGTTTTATTAAATAAAAATACATTTCCTTGCAATTCCTTCTAAACAATTTGATAATACTTGAGTCATTACTTTTTTACAATAGTCTTCACTTTAGAATTAATTATGTAAATGTTCTAGTTTACTTACAAGACAAATCGATATAATATAGCTATTTAGATAGATAGATAGATAGAGTGTTAAAGTGCAAAAGTGTTAACAGTGTTTTTTATATATTCCAGCAGGAGCATCAGCAACAACAGCACCAACTCAGCAGCTGTCCCTGCAAAAAATGAAAGAAGAAAATGCTTTACTAAAAGCTAAAATTAAGTTCCTTGAGGATAAATGCCAGGACATCGAAAGTGAGAGAGATTTCCTACGTAGCAGTCTGACCAATGGTAAATTGCTGTACCTCTAAAAGAAACTATACCTTTAACTACCCATTATACAACCCGAATTCCAGAACAGTTGGGATTTTTTTTTTCATTAAAATGTTTGGATATTGTTTACTTTATTGGAACAGTGCACATTAATCAACAGTCTTATACTTCTGTACAGACTGTAAATGAGCCAGATTATAGCATAGATGCTAATTTCTATTTGTTTTCCCAAACCTAACCTGCATGTTTTTTGAGCATCTGGAGGAAACCCACGCAGACACGGGGAGAACATGCAAACACCACACAGAAAGGCTTGGGATGACTGAGGTTCGAACCCAGGACCTTCTAGGCCACATTGCTATCCACTAGGCCACCATGCCTGCCCAAAAATGTTAACTAAATTCACAATAAAACATAGATGACACAATACATTTTCAAATGGAGAAATATTACACTTTTATGCACAAAATGAGCTAATTTCAAATTTGATTCCTGCTACAGGTCTCAAAATAGTTGGGACGGGGTCATGTTTACCATAGTGTAACATCTCCTCTTCTTTTCAAAACAGTTTGAAGACGTCTGGGAATCGAAGTTATGAGTTTCTGGTGTTTTGGTGTTGGAATTTAGTCCCATTCTGGTCTTATATCGGTTTACAGCCGCTGAAGGGTTTGTGGTCGTCTTTAACATATTTTTTCTTTAATGATGTGCCGAAGTGAAAGATCTGGACTGCAGGCAGTCCAATTTAGCATCCGGACTCTTCTACAACAAAGTAATGCTGTTGTAATATCTGCAGTATGGGGTTTTGCATTGTCCTTCCTTGAAATAGATGTCATCTGGAGGGGAGCATATGTTGCTGAAAAACCAGCATTCATAGTGCCAAAACATGCAAGCTGCCCATACCATATGCACTTATGCAGAGATGCTGGCTTTTGAACTTAACACAGTTAACACGATGGAGGACACGGCGTCCGTGATTGTCAAAAAGAATGTTAAATTTAGACTCGTTGGACCAAAGAACACTGTTCCACTTTGAAATAGTCCATTTTCAATGAGCCTTTGCCCACAGGACGTGACGGGCCCATTATGTCATTGACATAATCATGCCGAAGTGTCGTCTCAGGGCCCGAAGACCACAGGCATCCAATAAAGGTCTTCGACCTTGTCCCATACGCACAGTCATTTCTCTGGTTTCTCTGAATCTTTTGATGATGTTATAGACTGTAGATGATGATGCAAAGCCTTTGCACTATAAATTGAGGATTTTTTTTCAGTATTCCTAAATCTTTTTAAGCACTCTTTCACGGATTGGAGAGCCCATCTTAACTTCTGAGAGACACTGCCTCTCTAAGCAGGGGTGTCGGACTGGGGGTTAAACCAATACTGATTACCAGGGCCCAAGGGGAGAGAGGGCCCTTGAAAATATTTTGTGGTTGAGGAACATAGGGGCCCATCAGGACTGCCAATCCATAGGGCCCAGGATCTTGTGCTACACCGCTGTCTCTAAGACATCCTTTTCATAGCTAATCATGTTACAGACCCGATATCAACTTAATTAGTTGTTAGCTGTTCTCTGGGATGAATCTTTTCCAAATGTGTTGCTTTTTCCGCCATTTGTTGCCCCGTGCCAAATTTTTTGCGACCTTTAGCAGGCATGAAATCTGAAATTAGCTAAGAGGCTAAGTGTACAATTTCTCCATATAAACAATTGTTGGGCCCTATCTTGCACCCAGCACAATTTACTTTTTGCACAAACGCATGTATCATTCCTATCTTGCACCCAACGCATATGGGACTTTTCATTCCACAGACGCGCATCGGTAAATTAGGGAATGAACTTGCGTTCGTTGGGCAGTTCAGCGAGAAACAATTGGCGTTTTCCGGCGCAAATGTTCCCTGGTGCTATCTTGCAGTTCCCGAAAACAATTCTGCCACTGACCAGGAAAAACCTGGTTAAAAGTCATGGGCGTGTTATTCATATGCTATTTTAAGAGCGCATGCTTAACCATAATGTAGCATGTTCATGACGCGCATACACTTTGCTCCTCTCATCTACAAAAATGCAGCAGTTCTTTATTACATAATTAGATGAAAAATATTACCATATGAGGGAAGTCATTGTGGTGTCTGAAGAGTGAAAAAATAGGTATACATCTAGTGTACACATTTACCCAAATTATTCTGAATGAATTATTCGCACAGATATACATCAACCTCAAGGGAACCCATTCAGTCAACATACAAGTCATTTAAAATGCTAATAGTAAAATCACCCATGTCTTTGCAAATTACTCTGGCTCAAACCATGACTCATTTATGGCAACTTTGCCATGAGGAATCCCCCCTTGGATGGGTGGCTGTGAAGGGGACAACGGCTATCCGTTAAAGACATGGTTAATGATGACACAATTTATGATGCCAGCAAGTGCGTGAAATGCTGTTTAATCGAAAACACACACAAACACGCAGTGTAGCCTAATTGAACGAACATTTGGCACACTGAAAATGCTGAAAAGTCAGGTGTTTTGATAGAATAAAAGGCACTTTACACTACTCAAGTCGCAGCATTCTTTGTGGCTTGTTGTGTTTTACACAACATTTCCATGAATCATGGATGTGTTGATGACATAAATAAGGAAATATTAGAGGACTTCAGGAGACATGATGTTGAAATGCATGTGCCGTTGCCACTTAATCCAAATGCCCAGAAATGCAGAATGGGAGAGGAAAGCTTATTTGACAGAAGATGGATGTAAGCAAAGTAATCTCGGTCTTATGTTAGACTACATTGCAAAAATATTACCATGCATTCATATCCTCGTGAGAGTGAGTCCAAAACAGCGGAAAGTATGTCTTGTGACATTTCTTTATTTACATTTTGTAAAAAGAATAATCAATAGCAATCCGCTGTTATAATAGCAATCCGCCATGGAACGAGCGCTCCTGCTCTTAAAGGGAATGTGAGATGACGCTCCGATTGGTTTATTGCATGTTACGACCAAACCACACCTATGAATAATGAAGCTACTTCAGACCTACCCTTTTTAGATTTGCGTCAGGTGCAAGAGTAATTTATCCCGCCGGTAAAATAGCAACAGCGCCCGTGACCCTCCCACAATGTCACTTGCGTTTCGCGTTTCATACTTGCATTTCAGATCGTTTAAATAGGGCCCGTTATGTTATTGATGTTCTATTATGAATAAAATATTTGTTTATGTGATATTAAAGTCTTTTAGTTTTTATCTTATTCAAATTTAAAAAATGTCCTAACTTTTCTGGAATTCGGGTAGTACGTTATACTTACATGTGTACTACAAATACTGTTGGCTCTTATGAGAGGTTTGATGTTCTTTGAATAAATGCATCTGCTAATAATTGCTACTGTACAGTATATGGTCATAGCGATTTCGCCTCTTACACATTAAGAATAGGTTTTCACATGTAATCTTCATCTCTTCAAAGTGTTTAAATTAAGTCATATTAATAAATGTTTTACTGTGGAAAGTTTACAGATTCTGACTTATAACCAGAGGTGGACAAAGTACTGAGTACAAGTACTTTTCTGAGTAACTCTGAGTTCACAAGTTTTGGGAAGTTCCTAATTAAGACCGATATTATAATGTAAAGGGGAATCCATATCTTAACATTGACCTATAAAACAAATAGAAAGGTTAAAGAACCTTTGAATCATTGTAACCTGTAAGATATGAAAATCCTTTACCTGATAATTTTGGTTTTCAATAGGGACTTTTTAAAACCAGTGAACTTGTACTTAGTACTTTGTCCATCTCTGATTAATACACATCCTGGCATGAAAGTGTACACTGTTTTTCATTTAATTTTTATTATTGAACTGTTATTTAACCAGGTAAGCATGTTGAGAACAGTTTTTCACTTGAAACGGTGACCTGGCCAAGTTAAAAGTGTTTAGTTGCAGAAGACAAATTTACACATACATTTAAAGACAAAGTACGAAGCAAATATACTGTAATAAAAACAGAAATACAGTGTCCATTTAATCTTCAGATTAAACAAGAATTTGTACAGACAAATGTCAGCATATGGAGGTACATATTTGGTAGTTACACATACATTAAAAGACAATAAAGAGAATAAAGATAATAAAAACAGGAATACAGTGTGCAAATCTTCAGATTAAACAAAAATTTGTACAGGTAGTGCATAGGGGTGCAACGGATAAAAAAACTCACGGTTCGGATCGTTTCTCGGATCAGAGTCACGGATCAGATCATTTTTCAGGGCAGCAAAAAAAAGACAAGACAAATAAACATAATATGTCTTTTGTTTATTAACTATACGGGGAACAATATGAGAGAGAAATGTGATTATTATTGATTGTTGTTTAGGTACATTAAATCACGTTAAGCCTTTTCCTTACAATAGACTTTAATGAAGCAGAAAGGCTTAACGTCATAACGCCCATAATAATTGGAATTTGGGTTAGTTGTTTTTATAATTATCAGTGGTTATGATGAGCAATATGAGAGAGAAATGTGGTTTATATTGATCGTTGTTTAGGTACATTTAATCACGTTAAGCCTTTTCCTCGCCCTAGGAGCCAATGAAGAAGAAAACTTTAACGTGAGATTACTTCTACAATCGTTGGATTTCGGTTTAGTTTTTTTGACAGGCTTAAGTGTGACAAGATATGGCCATGAGAAATATGGTGATGATTGACCATAGTTTAGGTACATTAAAACCACGTTAAGCTTTTTCATGTTAAGCGTTTTAGTATGTCCTGTATGCGATGGGATGTCGTAACGTGGCTCAGCATGTGTTTTAAGTCCTCCTTTTGCACAACCGAATATGGCCTCATGTCTGCACCTATAAACACACCGATAGCGTTTGTGATGGCTTTAGCCAGGTCTGATTAATTGCTTAAAAGCCACTGTGAAAAGAGGTTGTTTAGCAGCTTTCGTTTTCACTCCTGTCAGTGAAACAATGGGGTGATGTCGCGTAGCCATGCTTGATGTGTTTCCACTGTCATGGCTTTCTTGTGCCACAGTGCCTACACACTGTCACGGTTTTATCCACCAACCTCTTTCCTTCATCATTATATTTAACCGGGAAGCCAAAATGCTCCCATACAGGGGATTATTATGACAAGGGGAGTTCAAGCTCCTCCGTTCCTCTTCTCGCCATGACCACGCTGTGAGCGGACTGAACATGCGGCCAACTTTTTTTTTCAGAAATCAATCCGCGGATCACGTGTGTGCCGAACCCAAGATTTTGATCCGAACGGATCACGGCTCAATGACGATCCATTGCACCACTAGTAGTGCAACACATATCAGCATATGGAGGTAGATATTTGTTAAAGACAGTGGTGTGGCAGTATACTATACAGTTAGTAGAAAACGGGGGTGCTGAGCAATACAAAATGGCACTGCAGAAATATCAATAGAGTAGGTGGCATAAAGACAGAGCCTTTGGGAAAGGGAGTGTGCAAAACATACAAAGAGAGCTGTGTGGGTGAGAGTGTCAACGGCAAAAAAAGAGCAGGTGGAGTCTACATGTAAAATAGTCTGACAGTAGATTTGCTAATAGTACTTTGAAGGTTTACTAATTTTTTATTTTTACAACAGTATATTGTAATCATTAGCTGCAGAGAACTGGAAAAAAAGGCGGCCGAAGGAGTTGCAGACTTTTGTGGGAATCAGAGATATACCTGCTTGAACACAGATTAAGAGAGGGAGTTTCTCTGGAGATTAAATATTTTAGGTAAGGTGGGGTTGTGCCAAGTAGACACTTGTAAATAAGCTCATACCAGTGTGTTTGTCGCCGGGTGTGTAGTGAAGTGTGAAGAGGTTGCAGTGTTGGTTGTTGTATGAAGCATTGGTGACAAAACGGATGGTACTGTGTCTACATCTAATATTCTAAGAAGAGAGTTTAATGTAGATCTGTAAATTACATCACTAATGTATAGTATTGGGAAGATGGTCATTTTCACAAGGCCAAGTTTGGCTGGAAGAGTGAAGGAGGCTTTGTTGTGGAATAGGAAGCCAATTCTGGATTTAATATTGGAATGGAGCTTGTTGATGTGGGTCTGGAAGGAGAGTGAAGAGTCTAACCAGACCCTTAGGTATTTGTAGTTGTCTACATATTCCAATACGTACCGTCAAGTGTGGTGATAGGAGGTATATGAACCACCCTCCTGTCAAAAAGGTGATTGATGGATGATTTATTGCCCCCGTCATAAACCCTGCCCCCTTCCTAGCCCACTTCCGCTCCCCCTTCATAAACCCTCCCCCTTCCATCCTGTTTCCGCTCCCCCCTTCCTGTTTTTTGACCCCCCACCCATGTGACCAACAGCTGTCAACCGTTCTCGTACCCTCCACTGACCCCCCTTTCCCCACATCCTGCCCCCCACCCCTGCCCTACCTCTGTAACCCACGGCTCCAGACCCCTGGTCT
>JACXGM010019396.1:8171-18525 GCA_016801145.1 Umbra pygmaea
AGAGAGAGAGAGAGAGAGAGAGAGAGAGAGAGAGAGAGAGAGAGAGAGAACCACACAGATAGAGAGAGAGACACACACACACACAGATAGAGAGAAAGTGACAGAGAGACACATATATAGAGAAAGACACACACACACACAGATAGAGAGAGAGAAAGAGCACGTCCATTCTGTTGACAGGTAATTGTTGAAAACACATGAAATCAGCCTGTCAGTCAGAGCCTTTCAAATGTCACAGTGTTTCTTGTCTAGTCCACAAAGCATGTCCCCTTGTCTCTCCTCCCAGGCTTACCATGGAACACAATGGTGGGTGTGTGCGCACGTGCCTCGCGTTCTCACACGCATGCGCGAGTGCACGTGTGTGTGTTCCAGACTTGAGAGCTTTACGGCAACCATGATAACTATCATCCACACTGCCACCAAATGTTCTGAGATGATTGCATGCGGCTGAGAGTGCCACTTAGGTTCCCATGACAATGGAGTTCTGATTCAGAATATCCCATAATGATATGGAATCAACCTTGACTTGACTTGATTACATTTCCAATTCGTCCCGTTTATAATGTTCTCATCTTTATGCCTGTTTTAATATCAAGCACCTTGCTGTACCTTCAGTACCTGTGGCTTCCCCTGGCCTAGAGAGACAGGTTGCCAGACACAAAAAGACAGACATGCAGACAGCACCCTGTGGCATGTAGGTGTTTTCTCAGGGTCTGTTATCTGAAATTGAGTTTATTGTGAAATATAGAGGAAGCAGTGATTTCTACAGCAACCAAACCTGAGTGAAAAAAGAGACCTTGTGGCTTCAGCCATGTACTGAATGTCAATACACTACACACACTCGCTCTCCCACACACACAATAGATTGTCCTCTAAAATGCTCTCTTCACTTTTGATGTTTTGAGGACAGAAAATGCCAGGAATCAAAGGAAGACTTGAGATTCTAGCATTTAGCTTGTATGCTGTTACACACACACATGCATTCACACACACAGGGGCATAAAACCAGAGTGATCATTATTGGCTGCTGGCTTTACTACTGTTGTGTGTTTAAGTGGTAGAAGTGTTTGATGTTAAAGTGGATGGAGGCCATAGAGGAGAGTAGCGGTCAAACCTGTGGGCACACAATACACACGCTTAACTTCTCTCTCTCACACACAAACACACTTTCTTTACTATAATTGTGAGAACTTTTCCATTTAAAATCATATTTTCTCCAACCCATAAACTTAATCCTAATTTTAACCCCAAAAATCTAAACTCAACCCTAACTCCTAAACTTAATTCTAAACCTAACCTTTAACACAATCTAACACAACCCTTAACCTTAACCCCAAACCTATAACACTAACTGTAACCCCTAGCCTGAAAGAAGCACCTGCAAAATGTAATCACAAGTGAAGTTTTATCATGAGTTGCTATAATTGTGGGTACGTTTGGTTCAAACAAGTATAGTAATGTGTGTGCACTGCCTACTCACGCATTCACATACTAACTGCTTACTCACACACTCATTCACACACACTCACACTCTCCCACACACAAATACTGACTCACACACACACACACACACCCACACACTCTCTGACATGTACAATTGCAATGAAAATTATTCAACTCCCATTGTAAATTAGGTTTATTGTAAAAATATACAGACTTTTAGTTGTTTGCAATGAACCAATCAAACAAAAGCAATTCCCGCTAAGGGAATCTAACATGTTGGTTATTTGAGTAGCTCCCCTGTTTTATGTTCATTTTCGTGCCTATTTATTGTCTCTTTTGTGTTTTTTTATGTTTTGTTACTTGTTTATTTTGATGCATGATTGTGGTTACTTTTTGGTGTGTTTAATTGTGTATTTATGGTTCGAGATGAATAAACTTGAATTGAATTGAATTGAAATAGTTCAACACAACAAATGCTTTAAGTGGGTTCTCCAAACCCAATTGAAAATGCAACTGATAATGACTTCTCCAGTCTCAAAATTATTTAACCACTTCATGGCAAGCATCTTTAGTACTTAGTAGAGCACCCTTTTGCTGTTATGGCCTGCTGCAAATGAGATGCATAGCCAGACACCAGCCTCTGGCAGCGTTCCTAAGGAATCTTAGCCCATTCCTGATTAGCGATGACTTCTAGTTCAGCAAAATTCTTCTGGGTTTTGCATACTGCAACTGCCTTCTTCAAATCCCACCAAAGATTTTCTATGGGGTTCAAGTCAGGTGACTGTGATGGCCACTGTATCATCTTCCAGTACTTTTTCTTCAACCAAGTCCTGGTGGCCAAAGCTTCGGCTTCCTCACAGATGGCAGGACATTTTCTCCTAGAATTTCCTGATACTTGAATGAATCCATCTTGCCTTCCACACACTGCAGGTTTCCTCTGCTGGAAAATGCAAAGCAGCCCCAGCTCATCACCAAGACACCACCATGCTTGACTGTGGGGAGAGTGTACTTTTCAGTGTATATGCTTCATTCTTTTTCCTCCAGACATACAGCTGATCCATTGTGCTGAAAAGTTCAAATATTGTTTAATTGCGCCACAGATCAGAATCCCCAATCCTCTGTGGCTTTTTTATATGTTTTGAGCCTAATAGAGACAACTTTTCCTGTGCTTTTCGGTCAGTTGTGGTGTACGTCTTAGAGTTTTGCACAACCTGCCATCTCAGAAATCCTGTTGCAGCCATTGATAACTTTTTTCTGCCCCATCCAGGTAGTGTAACCACCGTCCCTTCACTTTAAACTTGTGAACTATGCTTCCAAACGTGTCTCTTAGGAACATCCTGTTTCTTATTTGTGAAGGGTGATGAGCTGTTATCTTAACTTTTTGGACAATTCTTCTGACTCACACGCAGCCCAACATGACTCTCAACAAACCCCTAACCAGTTCAGGTATTAAATGTGTTCCAGCTCAAGCACACCTGGTGCAACTAATGAAGTCTTTGATTAGTAGCATTAGGTGTGTTTGAGCCCACACCTGTTTTGCATATTTGTGCTGTTGTGAGGGATTCTATTCAGGGTTTTAAATAATTTTGAGACTGGTGAAGTAATTCGAATTGCATTTTCAGTTAGATTTCGGGGAACTTGATGCATTCATTGTGTTGAGCTATTTTAATTGATTTTGTTTGATTTGTTCATTGCAAACAGCTGAAATTCTGTGAATTTATAAAATACTCACACACATCCACACACTCACTCACTCAAGGGCTAATAATAGGGAATACAGAAAGATAATTGAGTGGGCCTGACAAAGCCAATCTCTTTGCAGGAGTATTGCATTAGATACAGGTTGTATTTCACCAAACAAATCTATGCTCAAGAACAAACACAAGCTATTCAGTTTTGGTGATAACTGAGGTCAAAGTGCATGGTGTAAATATGGTGAGACCGCATGGACATAAATAATCCAGTAAGGAGGCAGCATGCGTTTAAATACACCAATGACTAGTTGTCAGTGTTTGTGATTCAGTAATTGTTTTGTCCGAGGGTGGTTAAGCGCATGTTAATGTGTTTATTTTGATCTCCAAATGCTTTTACTTTAGCCTGTTACATGATTTGGCTATACTCTGGACAGGATTATAACCACACATAAAACACACACATAATGGAGGAACTCTACAAAATTGCAGAGGATTACTGTTATGTCTATTATGTAACTCATATATAAAACATCCAGCATGTCACAAACTAGGAGGATGATGTAGTGTTGCTGAAGGAGGGAGACCCAGGCAAGTTGATGTTAGAAGAATGTAGGTTTACTGAAGACAATCCAGGGAACATGCATAACACAACTTTGTTGCAGGTGGCACGTAATGTAAGCAGCACATAATTACGCGGCGTGGACATGGGCAATATATATAAAAAGCGTACGCAAAAGCTCAGACAAGACTACACTCTTTTCACAACACACAAATTAAAGGAAACCGCTCCCTGGACGACAGCACACCACGATAAACAGAGTCAGGGAACCGTGCCCTCCTCTCGTTCAACCGGACTCATTGTGACAGCGCTGGTGGGGGCCCTGATGACCGCAGTGCTATAGAGTGCCCTGAAGACTGAGTAGCAGTGGAGGGCCCTGTAGCCTGCAGTGCCACATCAGCTGCCTGTATGGCAGCTCTGACCTCCCGTACCATCGCTCTGTCCTTCTCCCACAAAATCTCTTCCAGCCAGTTTCGTGGAGGAGGTGGAAACGGCTGGGAGAGCCACTCTATCTGCGTCTGGAAGTTCTTCAGGACACAAGGACACGTGGTGGGCCAGGGTAGAAGTTGTAGCCCACCACCCAGCCATTTTGACCGAGTCTCTCCGGTCCCTCGCTGCCCGGCTGCTTCACCCCCTCGAGGCAGACATGCAGTCCGTGCGCGTTGATTAAGTCCTTTGTGATGGCGGTTCATTCTGTCACAAATTAGGATGAAGGGTGGTGTAGTGTTGGTGAATGAGGGAGACCCATGTTTGAATATTAAAAAGTTTGAAAGTTATTATACATGAACATTATATACAAAGGAATATAAAATAAATATAAAATTACATTAAATGTGACACACATAATGTAAGGTTTGGCTGATTCAACAAGTGCATTGATCATGCAGTATTCACTGAAGGGGATCATGGATACCTGCTTGTTGTCCCTGTCAAAGTGGCCATGGAAGTGGTCAGATCATCAGGCACAGGCAGTCCTTATTAGTGGTTTCAAGAGATACAGCATTCAACATGTACTAAAGTTTTTTTACTGCAAACTTTTTCATAGAACAGATTGTAGGCATAATAGCTGACATTAGCCAAACGGCGCTGTCACTACTAACCTAGCCAAACAGTGCTGTCACAACTACAGCTGTTAGAGTTAGCATTGATGCTAACTGCATTAATAACCAAGCCAAATGGTGCTGTCACTACTAACCAAGTCTATGTTATTAATGCAGTAAGCATCATTTGTTACTTACCTACATTAATAACCAAGCCAAACGGTGCTTTCACTACTACAGCTGTCAGAGTATGAAGTCAAAGGCTTGTTTATTACTACTACAGCTGTCACAGTACCGTTTGGCAGAGTTAGCTTCAACTTCATACTTACTCTGACAGCTGTAGCAGTGACAGCACCGTTTGGCTTGGTTATTACTACTACAGCTGTCACAGCACCGTTTGGCAGAGTTAGCTTCAACTTCATACTAACTCTGACAGCTATAGTAGTATTTATTAATGTACGTAGGTAATAGATTTTGCTAACTACATTAATAACCAAGCCAAATAATGCATTCACTACTACAGCTGTCAGAGTTAGTATGAAGTTAAAGCTAACTCTGCCTTAACACCATTAGCTTTGACTTCAAACTAACTCTGACAGCTGTAGTAGTGACTATACTACTACAGCTGTCAGAGTTAGCTTCGACTTCATACTAACTGTGACAGCTGTTGTAGTGACAGCACCGTTTGGCTTGGTTATTAATGCAGTTAATTTTAACATGATGTAATTGTCTGAGGCGTATTTCACATTTTAGCTGCCAAAGCTCCGCTGCTCTCTGTCTCTGGTCCTGCGCTTTGCTCACTCAGTGTGCCGTGTGAGAGGGCACACAGAGTGGCCAGCGACTAGAGCGGCGAAAGTCAATGTGTGTTTCTTTTACGATATATATTTACCATTACCTTCTGCATTTCTAATCCAAACAATGTCAAACTTGGCACTGCACTTACCCATGCACGTAACAAGACACAGGTCAAGTTTGAAATTCATCGGACTAAAGGTTTGAGAGATGCGCATAACAGACAGACAGACAGACAGACAGACAGACGTTCCTGCAGTTTATAGATAAATATACAGTGGGTACAGAAAGTATTCAGACCCCTTTAAATTCTTTAATTTAATCATTTTCACTCTTTGTGTCATTGCAGCCATTTGACTGAATCAAAAAAGTTAATATTACTTCCCATTAATGTACACTCAGCACCGCATCTTGACAGAAAAAACTGAAATGTAGAAATATTTGCAAATTTATTAAAAAAGAAAAAAACTCACGGCAAAGAAAAAAAACCTTCTAAGGCCGAATGTCCACTGAACACGTTGAACGCGTTGCATTCTTCCACTTTTAGGTGTAGTTTGTAGCTAATTAAGACAGAAGTTTTACGGTTTTGATCAACTCAAAGTCACCAAAAATGATGACGCAGTAAGAACGCAAAAACTGAATGTCTGTCCAACATGTCCGTTACTATAGGTGTAGTAAGGGACCGTGGTAAAAGTTATTTACCTTGAAGAGGGGGTCTTCTCTGTAAACATATTAATTCTTCTGTAGACCATTTTTTACCTTGTATTTCTCATCGTTTGTCATTTTTTTATATTGTTTGTTATTAAAAATACAGAGCAATATAAAATTTAAAAGAAAATGGCTTTTTGTTATAACTATATTGTGGCATGAGTCACCTATTTATAAAATATATTCACGAAACATGAACAAAATCACTTTTTTCAAATTCTGATTGCTGTAGTAGTTCACATTTAGGGGCCCTAGTTACTACAGGTGAAATTTTGATCAAAAGTCGAAGTATATGGTTGCAGGAGTCGTTTATATTGGAAAAATAGTCACAAAATGTAAACAAAATGACTTTTTTCTCATTCTGATGTAGTAGTTCCCTTTTAAAAGGCCCTAGTTACTACAGTTAACATTTTGGTCAGAAATCAAACAACATGGTGCAAGGACTCCTTTGTATTTGAATAATAGTCACTATACGTAAACAAAATGACCTTTTCTCATTCCGATGTAGTAGTTCCCTTTTAAAAGGCCCTAGTTACTACAGTTAACATTTTGGTCAGAAATCAAACAACATGGTGCAAGGACTCCTTTATATTTGAATAATAGTCACTATACGTAAACAAAATGACCTTTTCTCATTCCGATTGCTGCTGTCCTTCCTAATCACTCACTCCTACATACTACAGGTCACGGTTTCCTGAAAGGACAACTAATATGAAAGCAATTTTGCTGCAGTAGTTGTTTTTTGCCTTTATTTTTTAGGTTATGTACACTGCTAAAAAAATAAAGGTAACACTAAAACAACAGAATGTAACTCCAAGTCAATCACACTTCTGTGAAATCACACTTTTCACTCAGGAAGCAATACTGATTGACAATTGATCAATTTCACATGCTGTTGTGCAAGTGGAACAGACAACAGGTGGAAATTATAGGCAATTAGCAAGACACCCCCAATAAAGGAGTCGTTCTGCAGGTGGTGACCACAGACCACTTCTCAGTTCTTATGCTTCCTGGCTGATGTTTTGGTTACTTTTGAATGCTGGAGGTGCTTTCACTCTAGTGGTAGCATGAGAAGGAGTCTACTACAACCAACAGAAGTGGCTCAGGTAGTGCAGCTCATCCAGGATGGCACGGCACATGACATTAGCAAGTTAGCAAAGGCTAAGAAGCTAAGCTAAATGCTACCAGTATGCTACTTAGCATTGCTAGCGGTTGCTAGTCGGTGGTTGCCCGTCACCATAACGTTGTTCAATTTTGCGAGAAATTCTTTGGAAGACAATGGAACCCTTAGGTTATATTTGTTAATGATAAAATGTTTAATTCATGTTAAATGTTCCAATCAGCCGCGGTCGGTGGATCTTTATTGGGGAGGACGGGCTCGTATTACGCTCGGAACCGGAGTGAATGGAATGGTGCGCAACGAACAAAACCAATTGTTTTTTTGATTTGCACACATTCCATTCACACCGGTTCTGAGCGTAATACGAGCCCGTCCTCCCCAATTAAGATCCACCGACCGCGGCTGGTTCCAATAAATAAACATAACTAAAGTCTATCAATAATTTCATAAATATACATGTCAAAAACCTCAAATAGCTAATGAAATTTATTGTAGGGCTGGACGATATCGAGGTGTCAGTATATTAGAAGAAGAAAGCCATTTCTGAAAGATATCCATAAAAAGTGTTGTTTAAACTTTGCCACAAGCCACCTGGGACACACACCAAACATGTGGAAGAAGGTGCTCTGGTCAGATGAAACCAAAATTGAACTGTTTGGCAACAATGCAAATGTTATGTTGGCGTAAAAGCAACACAGCTCATCACCCTGACCACACCATCCCCACTGTCAAACATGGTGTTGGCAGCATCATGGTTTGGGCATGCTTCTCTTCAGCAAGGACAGGGAAGAGGGCTAAAATTGATGGGAAGATGGATGGAGCCAAATACAGCACCATTCTGGAAGACAACCTGATGGAGTCTGCAAAAGACCTGAGACTTAGACGGAGATTTGTCTTCCAACAAGACAATGATACAAAACATAAAGCAAAATCTACAATGGAATGGTTCACAAATAAACATATCCAGGTGTTAGAATGGCCAAGTAAAAGTCCAGACCTGAATCCAATTGAAAATCTTCGGAAAGAACTGAAAACTGCTGTTCATAAACGGTCTTCATCCAACCTCACTGAGCTCGAGCTGTTTTGCAAGGAGGAATGGGCAAAAATTTATAATCGCAACAAAAGGTGGCGCTACAAAGTATTAACTTATGAATAATTTTGCATGCCCAATTTTTTCAGTTCTTTATTTATAAAAAAAGTTTGAAATATCCAAACAATTTTGTTCCACTTCATGATTGTGTCCCAATTGTTGATTCTTCACAAAAAATTACAGTTTCATATCTTTAAGTTTGAAGCCTGAAATGTGGCAAAAGGTCGAAAAGTTCAAGGGTGCCAAATACTTTGGCAAGGCACTGTACTAACAAAACGAAGCATACTAAACAAATTGAACATTTATTTCCATATCTTTCTCTACTTTATCGCAAAATCAATTTGATTTATTGTTTTATTGCTTTCAACACCATTACATATTTAATGTTTTATGCGCACACTTTAGCTATATAGCAACGACCCTAACCTTGTTTTTGTCAGGCTTTTTTTGGGTAGGGCTTATTTCATTTCTATGATGTCAGAACAGGCCTGGTAAATATCATTACAAAGCAGCAAACAAATATTTGAAGCTGCTGGTGCCTCTGGAGCACCTCACGTTTTAGGATAATAAACCTACTATTCAGCCACCCCTAACCAATGCTCACAGTGCCGTGCAATAGATGGATGGACTAGTGGATGGTTGGTGGATGGCCACCATGTCCCCATAAGACTGTGACGTCAGCAAGGTGGCGGCGGAGTCATGTGGGAGAGAGTTGGTAGGCCCCTTTAGGAGGGAGTGAGCTGGTAGGCCTCTTTAGGGTGCCCTGAAGGTGTGAAAATGATCTTGGCAAAGTATATAGAGTTTCTGACTCACCACTTTCTTCCAAGGTACAAAAGAACTGTGCCTTCTTCATGAATGACAGCTGCAAAGAATACCTCTGTGTCATTGGCTGCCTGGGCATAAAATGAGAGAACTCATTGTGTGGCCCCATCCTCCCCCTGACCTAAACCCTATTGAGAACCTTTGGAGCATCCTCCAAAACTTCAGCTCTGGGAGGCTATTCTGACATCCTGCAAAGAAATTCAAGCAGAAACTCTCCATAAACTCACATGTTAAATGGATGCAAGAATTGTGAAGGTGATATCAAAGAAGGGGTCCTATGTTAACGTGTAACTTGTTTGATTGAAATAGCTTTTGATTTCAGTAAATATGACCTCCTAATGCTGCAAATTCAACAAATTACCATCTTCAGTTCTTTACAAAATATAAAATGTTGTGAAACTCTGTTGTGCATAATAATTTGGGACAGTGCATTTTGAGTTTTTTATTTTTGAAAAAAATACTGTTTTCATTGGGTTCAATGAAATTCGACTTATACCCTAAAGGTTAATGACTTGAAAATTATACTAACTGTCATTTGCATCGACTATTTAGAATAATCAGTGTAAAATATAATTTGCATAATAATTTGAAACGTGATGTAATTACACAATGTACAGTAAAGATTATTATCTTTAATGTTTCGTTCATTGAGACCCGTGTGATTTGAGTGTTCCCTTAATTTTTTGAGCAGTTCAAACACAGTGCGAGTATGCACTCCCCAGTGCAAGTGTTTCCACATTTTGTAGTTTGACAACCTGAAATTAAATAGGTGTAACGATATGACTCCGTATGAAGGAATAGAATAGTTTAATGGGAATAGACTGTACTGAAAAATATATAGATGGATCCACAGACAGAAGGACAATAAACACAAGGTTATAAACACAAGGTCTGAAGGCTGGTCCGGTAGCCAGGAAACTCAAGCAGAGGTACACAGGTGCAGGGCTAGGCGTGGTCGGGAGGCAGAGGTCAAAATCAGGAAGGAACAGGCAGAAGTACGTCAATCAGGATCCAAGGAGCGTAATCAGGTCACAGGCAGCAAAGTCAAGTCCAGGGCAGAAAATCAGGCAACAGTACAAAACACTA
>JACXGM010019397.1:0-18424 GCA_016801145.1 Umbra pygmaea
GATAGAACAACAAGAGGTTTGAGAAGCACTGTCCTAGATCATCACCACTATCTAATCAGAACGATAGAACAACAAGAGGTTTGAGAAGCACTGTCCTAGATCATCACCACTCTCTAATCAGAACGATAGAACAACAAGAGGTTTGAGAAGCACTGTCCTAGATCATCACCACTATCTAATCAGGATGATAGAACAACAAGAGGTTTGAGAAGCACTGTCCTAGATCATCACCACTATCTAATCAGAACGATAGAACAACAAGAGGTGTCACCTGTTTGGGAGGCGGTCTCTCCTGGGGTCTCCTGACAGCTCTTAGTAGTGGCCTGGACCTTCTGACCAGCCCTGCTATCTAGGTCCATCAGAAAGTTCACCAGCATAGTCTCCAAGAGGCTGAGCCCCGTAAGGACAAATATTACAATGCAGAAAAGAGCTAGAGAAAGGGACAGACGACAGTGACATAAACTAAACATACTCTGGAGATTAAGCAAAAATTTTTATGAATAACGGTGAGAATTAAAGGGAATATTTGTAGAATTAACTCATTTGTCTTTCAGTGACCTGCTCACAAAAGCTGTAAAACTGCTATTTCTTGATATAAAAAAAATATGAATAAGTAATTAAGATGGAACAATGATTCACTACAGTTTGCGGTGCTTATTTTGCCATTTTAAATGGAATTGCAATGAGGACATGACCGAGTTGTTCTTCCACAGTGTTTGTCAATGGGCACACGCTGGCCTGGCTTTGATATCAATTATGCATTTGTTTCTGTGTGTTACAAAGCACAGCGTAGCATAGGGAATATAATCCAAATTGTTGTTTCATCTTATTTAAATATCAAGAAACAAAGTTTTTACAGCTTTTTGTAAGTGTCACTGAAATCGAAAGTAGTTCTGTTATCACTCGCGAACAATTATACAAATAGCCACTTTAGACATGAAATGAGCCTGAATACAGTTAAAAATATGTATCATTTACTGCACATGTCGACTGTAGGGATCGCTCACCTATTACTGGGAGGTTGTTTGAAGTAGAAGGGAGGATGTCATTGAGAATCAACAATAGGACAGAGATGGACAAGAGTATGGTCACTTTAAAGCCTAGCTTCTCCCCTTTGATGAAGTAGGAGGCCAAATCAAACACAAGGAAAAACACAATTGGTACTACAAGGTTGATTATATATAATAGGGGTCTCCTACGTAATTGGATCTGTATGAAACAGAAAAGAAACATTTACATTAGGATGCACAATAAATAATAAAATAAACATTTCAAAGTAATTATAAAACCTAGCCAAGTGCAGATTCCTTCATTTTGTATGTCTGTATGGTATATTATGAAATAATAAAAAAGGAATTCCATTCTAAAATTATGCTCTAATTTGCATCCAGTCATACCTTATAAATTAGCAGGTGCCATTCATTGTTTTCATCAAAACAGATTTTTTTCTCCTTCATGGCAATGCCCATGAAGTCCCATTCATCCAGGGTAGTTATACCATTCGACATTATGTGGTTCAATAAAGTGGTGTTGGTGAATGCCCGTAATCTTAATTCAGATGCTGAAGAGATGAAACAAGATTTTGTCAATGATACCTGCTCATAGATACATAGTAGTCCCTGAAAAGAAAGCTGGTACTTCTTTACAAGAAAATTAGTGTGTATATGTAAATGGGTGGGAGATTGTACCTCTGTGTACCATAGACCTAAAAGTGATACTGCAGCTCTGGCTGTCAAATGGAAACTTGTACAAATCCATCTTGCAGGTAGTGATCAACCGCCGCTGGTCAATCACTTGAGCAAATGCCCAATTATACACTTGGACATATGGGCTTGATAAGGTACTACCTGTATCAGAAATGCTGTGGGAGTAGACAAAACATGTTTCAGTAGTTGGCCGTTGTAAAAAATAGCAATCAGCCTCCTGAAGAGTTTGATACTCCATGCTGGGCCTCTCCATAACCAGCCATCTGTCCATATACATACAGTATGAGACTTTGCTTACCACATCAAGCCACCAAAATAAATAGCATAACTATACTGTACTCAAACTCAGCCCATCGGGAACTGATGTAATTTAACTGTAGATCAAAGTATAAGCTGAGTAGTGTGTAGATGCAACGTGCAAAGATTTCAAATAAAAAGCTTAATGTCACATTTTGCTAATTTATTATCACAAGACACTTTTATACAGTGCCTCTAGGAGATTTAGCATACCTCTTTGAAATAGTCACTTTACAGCCGGAAATCAAAACCGATTCAAAATATTATTATTTTGTTGTACTTTGCCATACAACATTTTTAAAAAAAGGCAACTGTTCGGAAACGTACAAATTGAATGAAAAGTGATCAGTCCCATAATTTAAAACTTTGTAGAGCCACCTTTTGCTTTAATTATAGCCATCAGTCTGTTTGGTAGACTGGGAAAACCCCGACGGACTTCTGTCAAATTTAGATTTGCTCTGCAAGTCAGTCAGGCCAAGAGCCCATTCTAGCCCATTTCCAATTTTTCCAAATTGAGGCACCAATCACAACCGTTGACGTGGGCTTTATACGATGATGATAGCGCAGCTTTATACTGTCATTGGTTGAAGCAGACAATTACAACGATAGCTGCTGCAATGGAACTTCCGCAATATTACTAGTTCGAGTCAGCTATCGCGCCTGTTTGAAGCGATTTGAACGTTTCCTTTTTGTTAAAAAACAAGCAAAGAACAACACCCGAAGCCTTCATATCTAAAAAAATATGTTGTCGTGGTCCTACCGACTCGACTTTGCAAACGTCTGATATATCCAATTGCGCCAAGAGGAATTTGAGCGGCGTCAGTTGGTGATGCCCCTTTGGAAATGGGCTGTGAATGAACCTTGCCCAGACCCACTCTCAGTCAGAACTGAGAAGGGTTTGGTGTTAACCAGGCTTGGTTCTGTTTGGTGAATATTTGCCCATTCTTCCTTGCAGAATTGTTTGAGTTCAGTAAAATTTCGTAGTGAGCAGCGATTGACTGCTGTCTTCAAGTCCATCCACAGATTTTGTATTGGATTTAGGTCAGGGCTCTGACCTTGCCACTCAAAGACGTTCACATTTCTATCCTTAAGCCAGTGCATAGTTTTTTTTGTGGTGTGTTTAGGGCCATTGTCATGCTAGAAGGTGAACCACCTGCCCATCTTCAGCTGTCTAGTAGAGGTTTTCCTCAAGAATTTTGGTGTTCTTGGCAGCATCCATTTTCCCTTCAACCCTGACCAATTGCCCAGTCCCCGCTGAAGAGCAACATCCCCACCACATAATGATACCACCACCATGCTTCACAGTAGGTATGGTGTGTTTTGTGTGACGTGCTGTGTTTGGTTCGCCAAACTTGATGCTTGCAGTTTAGTCCCGAAAAGTTAAATCCTGATCTCATCTGACCATAAAACCTTTTGCCACATGATATTAGAATGTTTACAAAGCACAAACGAGGCTTCTTTCTTGCCACGCTGCCATACAGGCCAGCTTTATTTAAAGCTTGTGAGATTGGTTGGTCTGTGCATGTGACAACAATCTCAGCCATAAGGACTTGTAAGTCCTTCAAAGTTGCCATTGACCTCTTGGTAGCTTCCCTGATCAATGTCCTCCTGACTCGGTCATCCAGTTTTGAGGGACGTCCCGATCTAAGCAAGGTGTTCGTGGTGCCATACACTTTCCACTTTTTAATAAAGCTGTGAACGGTACTCAGGTACCCAAAGTTTAATGTGACAAAAGTTAAGAATTTGACAGGATTTGATATGACAGGATTTGATTCTTTTCGGTAGGCGCTGTATTCACCGATCATATCTCATCTTAAATATTCACCACCCACTCGTAAAAATGTGCATGAACCTTGTGTGTATTTTGTCCCTAGTGTATATTTAACTAATCATTTGCATTGTCATGAAGACGCAAGTACATTTTTGATTATGTGTAAATGTTGCATAATAAAGGTGAGGAATACATTTTGTTGTTTATTCAATCCTCATCTAACATCAGACTTCAATAGAAATCAGACAGAACAGTTTCAATGGGTGGAAACTGCTTTTTCATTAAGACAGCTTTGTATTGCTCCCTTGAATCTAAACACATCAGGTTCTCATATTCAGCTCAATCAACAAATGTTTGTCTCCTACAAAGGACATTGGAAAATGATCAATGTTATCAGTATGTCATTATGTATGCCATGGTTTATAATCAACTACAATGACAGGTGCTTTTACATGTCAGGTCCATATGTGGACTCTGACTGAGTGATCATTATTTGAGCTACCACAGGATATTGGAGTTGAAATTACATGTTCAATATGAGCTGAAATTGCAGACTTTCAGAATTAATTTGAGTGTATTTACATCCAAATCAGGTGAATGGTGCAGGAATTATAGCACTTGTAATGTGTGGTTGCCCACTTGTTAAGGGGCCAGATGTAATTTGACAATTAGCTACTCAGCTGTTCCATGGTCAGGTGTGTCATTTCATCATTAGTTAAATTACACATAAGACAATAATAGGTCTAGATTTAATTTGAATAGTGGCATTCGGAATGCAGTATGTTACTGTTAACCATCAGTACGAAGTTCAAAGAGCTTAGCCAAGAAACATCTAAAAAAACCTGCACACTTCTGTAACAAAATCATATGGACAGATTAGACAAACGTCTTGTACTAGAAAGATGGGAAGAGAAGACTATGGATAAGGGAAATAACTGCTTGTGATTCAAAGCATACAGTACCACCTCATCTGTGGATGTAATTAGGTATAGTGGATGTAATTTTGCTATGGCAAAATTATTACAATTGTGTCACAGTCCAAATATTATCTGACCTGACTGTATGTACGTATTCTTTACAGTGTGGTATGAGAAACTTGTTTTCGGTTAATTACTTTAATGTTGAACATACAAACAAAAACAGTGTAAACTATTTGATAAATTTATAATGGACCGTACATAAAAATTAAGATCAGATTTATCCTTTTCTTGGTTATTTTTAACATTTGTTATAGTGTAATTTTTCTGAAAAAAATACAATAATGAAATGAACTAATAAAATAAAGAAACTAGAAACATGAGATATTGCTGATAATTATAAAAAGGTACTTACTCTTCTTGAATACCTATATCTGGTGTCCAGAGCCTATCTCTTGGAACAGTCATCTTTGAAATTCCACAAAATTCCTCAGGTTTCCAGGCTAGGAATTCATTTACCCAGCCCTGCACATACACAGCGATTAAGAAATCAAACACATGAAAACCGATTAGTATTACAACAGTAAATATTTTATTTACATAGAAGTTAATAACATCAACATCATATGAAACTTACTGTGGAGATTAATACATAGCTGGTAAAAGTTGAGGTCTTCTCGTTCTGGAAACAACCAGAAATGAATCATTTATGATAATCAATTCACTAACGGAAATCCACAAGCTCCATTACAAATGTCTATTTTTATATATGAACAAAAAAAGTGAGCATTACACATTACATAATCATGCATACCTTTTAGTTTTTTCTGGTAAACATTATCTATAACAAGTTTGGAGTTTTTGATACAATGTTTTAGCTTGAAGGTCCCATTGTAACATTTCTAAGGATATTAAAATACAGAAATGCTACACAATGCTGTTGAATGCATGGGAATCCCTTTTACAATTATAGTTTTAATTTTCACCATTACATTTTAATTCAATCAGAACTAGAATGTTTTATGTGATATAACCTGTTAAGATGTACAAATATTCCATGTTGGAATTAGTGCAGGTGCAAAAATAAGTGAACCCCAAGTTGCATCAAGTAGGTAAGTAGAATCAGGTGGGTGAATAAATAGGTACCAAATAAATCAGTCAAAGGAGAGATCTGCAAAAGGAGGTGACTGCAAAACACACCAAGCCAAGTGAAAAGTAAGTTTTGAGAGACATCAGGAAGAATTAAGTGCAAAAATATAATATCAGTCCCCTGTGAGTTAAATCAATTAGGAATGGGAAGCATTTGACATGACGCCAACTCAGCCTAGAAGTGGACAACCTTCCAAAATATCCCCCAAGAGCCGCAAAAACAATATGGAGATTTGCACACCTCCCAGTCCCTTCCAAAAATTAAAGAAGAGTTCTCTGTGTTTTCTACTTTGTTTCTCCTAGACACAATTAAGAACAGTTGAGCACCAAAATGAGAACACAAGCCTTGGTTAATATTTCTCAGATTATGCTCAGGAGAAACCAGGTATGAGCTCAGATTTGTCCTCCTCAGATCAAAAGAAGAGATCTCCATATTGTCTAACATGTCTCATTATAAATGAGGTATTTGGGTACAATGGTGAGATCTGATCTATTTCTCAATATCCTCACAGTTAAGCCTTGCTCTCAGCTCGTTACTCTAAGGAAAATCTCACAAATAGATTCTTTTTTTCAGCTCCCGTCACTCATAAGGGGATTTTAGGAGAAACAATTCACATACAAGTGATCACTAAATTACACAAAACTCAGATTTCCCATATGTCTTCTGAGCTTAGGAAGTGGTGACATTGAGCAACATATTTTTCCTTTGGGTGGATGCATCTCGGGTTACTGTGCATTATCAACAATAAGAACGCTGAATCAAAATAGCATTTATGGAATGGTTGCTTGAAAGAAGCCTCTGCTCTCAAAAAAACCCTGCCCATCCTAACTTTGCCAGAGGCCACCTGAAGTAAGACGGGTAGTTTGGCTCTAGAATAGTACAAGTAAGTGGGGTAGTTTGGCTCTAGAATAGTACAAGTATGACAGGTAGTTTGGCTCTAGAATAGTACAAATAAGATGGATAGTTTGGCTCTAGAATAGTACAAATAAGATGGATAGTTTGGTTCTAGAATAGTACAAATAAGATGGATAGTTTGGTTCTAGAATAGTACAAGTAAGACGGGTAGTTTGGTTCTAGAATAGTACAAGTAAGATGGGTAGTTGGGCTCCAGAATAGTACAAGTAAGACGGGTAGTTTGGCTCTAGAATAGTACAAGCGGTTCACATACTTTCAAGCAGCAATGTACATATTTATGTAACAATTTTTTAAAGTATAAATGTCATAAAACTTTAATGTATGACAATAATTTCAACTCATATCTGGCTATATTTGGTTGACATTGGATGTCTTCTACAATTTCACATTACGTTAACGACAAAAAACTTTTGTTGGATATATTTGCTTATCTATTGACTGATGTTCAATTAATCATTGATAAATAACTTTGTACTCAACATTATGGATTGAAAATGTGTTGAAGCTTTATGGAAACATACCAAATCCATAACACCAAGCAGAAGCATGTCAACCATAACGTGTGTAGATTTGGTCCAGTTTTTCACAGGCCGTAAACCTGTGGTGCCCTCATTTTTCTGTGACAGACCCAGGTGATGCTGAAGCTGCTGATATGAACAGTTCTCTATAATGGAGACACCACCAGCTAAAGAAAAGCAACTAACTTAGATTACAGAAGACTGTAACAAACATACTTATTTATATTGTTGATCACTTTTACCTCTCTAAACTGCTAAAGAAAATCGACTTTCACACTACTTACAACTTCCCTAACATACAGTTTAACATGAAATTGCTTAGTTAATTAACAGATATATGAAGACCACATCCCTGGTCAGTATTACAGCTTTGATCTAATGGTTCTTTAATGCACAAAGTACTGTGCATCAGTCTATCCGCAAATAAAAAAGTGCTACCTGGATTACAGGGCATAACATCGAAAAATACAAAATAAACACATACCGGTATAAAGAATAAATACACACATTTCTAAAGATGTACAGTACAATTTAATCAAGTTGGACAATTATTTAGTTTTCCCACCACTGATTAACAACTGCAATACAAGACGGGCTCAAAAATGTTTTTTTATTTAATTTCATTTCTTATGCGTTGAAAGAAAAATAAGGAGAAATTGAGAATGGACAACTCACCCATCAGCACCAGTGAGTAGAGAATCCACAGACAGCTCATTGCTCTCACAGCTATGGCAGAATGGTGACCAGCATGTGGCAAGGGGCTGTGCTTTGTGTCTGTTGGGTGAGGAGGGCTGGTTAGGTCACCTTGAAAAGATCATTTGTTACTTTCTAAAATAGTAACGTAACTTTAGACTACCCAAACTCGTTGATGTAGTAATTATTTGTAGTAACTTTTAGATGTCTTTATTATCTAAATATGACCAAAGAAATATTATTGATCAATAACACCTAATGCAAATCATATAAATGGATGAGGCAAATTGCTTCATGGGTTAGGTATTTCTAACACATTATTTTTTATCCAAACAAAAACATACAACCAGTTGTTGTTGTTTAGATACCAGATTGTGATTAGAAGAACAATTCAAGTACATTTCATCATCAGAACAATTCTTCAGTAATACATTATCTTCAGAGAAATCATATAACTTTTCAGACTGAATGTAGAATAAATCTAGTATTGTTGTTGCAGGATGTTGTAATTTAATTTTCATTTATTTTGTTTGGGACAATAAATCAATTACAACTCAGAATATATTGAATAAATAACTCAGCTATAAAGTAATAATATGAAGGACAACTGCAGATAAAGCCACCAATACAGGAAGTTTGAAAAAACAAATTACTGAACCAGTGTCAGCACACTTCAAAATGTGTCTGGAGTATACTGTAGGCCAACAGCAGAGAAAGGGCTGATCAAATGTATGGCTGTCATATCTACAGGATATTAAACATATCCCCAATGTAGAAAACCAATTGTGAGGATGCCTCCTCACAGCACAGAGGCTGCTTCTCTACACATTTCCTGATAGCAGAAAATGTTCCCTGTATTTTCCTCACCTCACCTTCAGCTCTTTGGCAGTTGCTCTCCCTGGAGTCACTTCCCTGAGGCCTGGATCTTCTGATAAACCCTGCTGTCTAGAAGGCTGAGTCCTGTGAGGACAATATTACAATGCAGTAAAGACCTGGAGAAAGGACACAAACCATGCTAGCATAAAGATTTCACTATCTAATTAATGGCTTGTAACTTTGGAAAAGTATCTTTATTGTTGTGGGAACAAAGGTTCAATAAATGAGACTGTGCTTTATTAGTTGATCGTGCTGCCTGCTTCTATCTTACTCAAACACCGCCCTCTCACAATGCTTGTTTGATTTTAAAATCCAAACAATGACATCTCAACCCCTCATGCAGAAAAAAACAATTGATAACCATATGTAAATACTGCACCATCAGGTGGCCTGCTGTCCAGAAAAGCAAGGCTTGTTCTTATGGTAATATTCAACTGAGAGAAGCTTTCCTATAAGCATGTAATTGCCATGCAATCTATAATGTTACAGACCATTTTTATTGGGTTGCATTGTGGTCCCATAGACTAACAGCCATAGTCAAAACCAACTGCTTATATGGTAGTAGGTGTGGAAGGTCACCTGCTGTTAAGGCAGGGTTGTCATTGAGAATCTGTGGTAGTCTGATGTGTCAGAGTAGGGCCACTTAGAAGACCGATGATCCCTAGTAGGCACAATGAAAAGCAGGCCAAATCCAAGACGGGCCAACGCAACAAACGTGATACGAGGTTCAACACCTTGAGTGACATAATACACATTTATAGGAAGAAGTGAAACACATAGGGAAATACATTGCTTGGTAATTAAGAGGCACGTTAATGGTTTTGGGAGCATTTTATTATCAAGATTATCAGAAACTTTACAAAACGATATTGGACATGGTTTGTAAACAACAGATTTTGGCTCAACTTGAATCAGATGCAGATATTATGCCACTAGCAACCCTATTCAATGAAAATAAGTCAGCCAAAGCAGGAAAACCCCTACCAGCTTCAAGGAGTGTGACTGTAGTTTGACACATCCCGCCTAGGTGGGCTTAGCGGGGTGTACCATGCCTGTGTGATGTTCTGCTGTAATCTCAGAACACATCTGTGGGTATCTGGAAGTCCTTAAAGGAGTAGAAGGAGATGTCCCCATGGTCCACCACTGCATAGGTCACTGGGATGTCCCCACTCTGGAAAGCCAACACCTTCAGTGTCCGCAAGTCAGGCACTGGACCATCGAAACTGGGGAAAAACATATGATTTTATTGGCTGTGCAGTAGAGTTTGGTTTGATTTTTGCTTGCTCACTCATGTTTTCTTTAAGAAATGTACATATATTACCAATTCTCCAGGGGTATGCAAACCTTTGAACACAACTGTAACACTGTGCTACTAACCATACCTAGATATTGCAAGTTAGATTTCAGAATTACAAATTAATTGTATACAGCACATTGCTATTAAGTGGATACATTTTTCCCCTTTCACTTCGAGATGTCCTAGAACATGAGGGCTTAATTAGGCATAAAACAATTTCATTCAAAAAATAAATATATATATAAATAAATAAATAAATATATAAGTTAATTGATTTGTAATGTGATTGGTGAAATGTTCAGTCGCCTATTTAAACAAGCACTTTGGCAGTCCTGAAGTGGAAGCAATGGCAGATCTGGCTCTGTTAGAGGACCTTAATTCGCGCTCTCTACACCGGGACCTTTCAGCGAGAGATCAGGGACAGGTCTGGTATATCACAGCCAACAATAGTCAAAGTATGCCAGCAGTTTTGGTGGCTATCATGTCTTTTTCTGCTAGGTATATTCAATTTCCATATGATGATGCTCAGCAAAATGTGATTAAAAGAATTTACGAGATTACTGGGTTTCTAAATGTGATTAGAGTGATTGATTTTACTGCGTCTGTAGCCACCATCCATGAATGATTACGCATTTATTAATGGCAAAAACTTTCATTCCATCAACCTTCAGATCAAATGTGATGCCAGGATGTCTGTTCTGTGCGCAACTCTTATTTTTAAAACTGCAGTGTTGTAACAAGGCTACAGGAGGGTGCACTGCATGGCTGGAGTCATCCCCTCTGTGAGTTACACCCTTGTACAATAACTATAATTATTCTACATAGTTCTTTGGTGAATCAGTTTGATGTGATTCCTCTAGGTGACAAAGGTTATTCCCTGACTGAGAACCTTATAACACCGCTTGCAAATCCCCAAACGAGCAGGAGTGCAGGTTCACACAAACCATAGTGGAGAGATGTATAGGTTTGCTCAAGTGCAGGTGGCTCTGTATTGGGTAAGTGGGGGGGGGGGCGGAGGGATCTGCTATACACCCCAGAGCAGGCCTGCGACATAATTATGGCATGCGAGGTTCTCCACAATATTGCCCTGGAGAACAGGGTGCCATTCAAAAGCCACCATTTGGGGGCTCTATGCAGGAGACAGGATATAATTCTGCAATTCTAATACAGTAAGTGCTATCTTTAGGTAAGCTACTTTAAAAAAATACAATGTGGAATGTTTAGTGAAAATAATTAATTTATTTGAAATACACTTCAGGTTTTCGTTTATCGCTTTCAATGACTGTAGCAGTATCCTCAGTCCACACCGCATTTTTCCTTGGTCCATTGATGCCTGATTTTAAGCTTCCAAATAAAACCAAGCGGTTGGCCTCTACCTGAGACCTGAGCGCATGTATCTCAGAGAAATATCTTTTCTTTGCCGGATGTCTCTTATCCGTGTCATAGATTCTAAAGGAGAGGCCTCTAATCCATGCATATATGTGGCCGTGATATTTAAACAATTGATTTCAACCGTCTGATTAATTAACACCCGTTCATTCGTACGCTGGAATTGGAGTGATACAAAAGTTTTGTAAATCACACGTGAGCCTCGTCGTAAGATGATTTCTGCTGATCACTGTAGTATAGTGTGACAGTAATCATCTTGTACAAGAGCTGACTAAAGGCTTCTGTGTTGGAAAGGCAGTGTTGAAACTTTCTGCTGGCTCGGCGACATGTGGTTGGATGAACCATGTGAGCGCCCTTCACGACCCTGCATCTGCCCTTCACGACCCTGCAATGGCAATCTGTATTTATTTTATTTTTGAGTTATTTTTTTCACAGCAGAATGTTCACATTTTGATCATTTTTAAGATCAACAACAAATATGCAATACTTTTTTCTTTTCATATGTCATCAAGTCACAGCAGATACAGGCGTATGCAAAGGCTTAGGCACCCCTGACACTTTCCTTGATTTTCATTTATAAATAATCGCATGTTTGGATCAGAAATGTCATTTTGATCTATCAAATAACTGAAGGACACAGTAATATCGGTAGTAAAATGAAGTTCATTGGATTAACAGAAAATGTGCAATATGCATCAAAACGAAATTAGACAGGTGCCTAAATTTGGGCACCCTTGTCATTTTGTTGATTTGAATACCTGTAACTACCTAGCACTGATTAACTGGAACACACAATTGGTTTGGTGAATTCATTAAACCTTGAACTTCATAGACAGGTGCATCCAATCATGAGAAAGGGTATTTAAATGCATAACGCCCCTTTCCATCATGTTTCCATCATGCTGTGGGGCTGCCGTGCACCCTTGGTCATTTTGTTGATTTGAATCATGAGAAAAGGTATTTAAGGTGGCCAATTGCAATTTGTTGTTCTTTTTTAAAACTCCTCTGAAGAGTGGCAACATGGGGGCCTCCAAACAACTCTCAAATGACCTGAAAACAAAGATTGTTCAACATTATGGTTTAGGGGGTGGCTATAAAAAGCTATCACAGAGATGTAAGCTGTCAGTGTCCACTGTGAGGAACATAATGAGGAAATGGAAGACCACAGGCACAGTTCTTGTTAAGGCCAGAAGTAGCAGGTCAAGTACAATATCTGAAAGGCAAAGGATGGTGAGAACGGTTAAAACAGCCTACAGACCACCTCCAAAGACCTACAACATCATCTTGCTGCAGATGGTGTCACTGTGCATCGTTCAACATTCAGCACACTTTGCACAAGGAGAAGCTGTATGGGAGAGTGATGCAGAACAAGCCTTTTCTATAAATAAATAAATATGGCTATGAAATAAGTCCTGAAATAAATAAATGACACAATAAATATATAAATATTTAAATATAAATATATAAACGCAGTCCAATAAAATATTTAATAGTTTTTTATTTCATAATGGTGTTTTTCAAAGGAAACCTTTTATTTATTTCACGGGAATTTTATTTAATAATTCCACATTTATTTATTTCAAGGCACTCTTATTTCATAATAGTGCATTTCATAATATCCATTTGTTATATTCAAATGAATGGGGCGTGGTTATCTCACAGATTCAAACCAAATCAACAGCACCCGTATTGAAGACTTTATTGAAAAACTCGGGCGGATAAGTGATCTTCAAAATATAGACATAGATATCAAAGTTTTAATTAGTTTGAGACCGATTGAGCACTGTTTTTCTTTGTGTTGTCTGGTCTATCAACCTAAGAAATCGCAGATCTATTTGGTGTGTCACAAAGCACGATTTAGAGATCTCCTCTCAGGTTGATAAATCGATCTCCTCACGGAGCTCAATTGCTCTCAAACTTTTTAAAACTTTGAAATCTATAAAGTCTATATTTTCAAGATCACTTATCCGCCCGAGTATTTCAATGGTCAAACATACGGTGCTGTGTGTTTGAATCTGTGAGATAACCATGCCCCAATCCTTTGAATATAACAAATGGATATTATGAAATGTGTCATTATGAAATAAGAGTGCCTTGAAAAAAATAAATGTGGAATTATGAAATAAAATTCCCCTGAAAAATATAAAAGGTTTCCTTTGAAAAACACCATTATGAAATAACAAACAATTTATTTTATTGGACTGCGTTTATATATTTGTATTTAAATATTTATATATTTATTGTGTCATTTATTTATTTCTGGACTTATTTCATAGCCATATTTATTTATTTAATATTGACAAAAATGGCTTTCCATACTTTTCTGCACATACACCACAAACAGAGTCGCTTGAGCTATGCAAACGCATTTGGACAAGCCAGCTTTATTTTGGAAGAAGGTGCTGTGGAAGGGGCGTTAGGCATGGCGGCAAAATAACACAGTGTTCCAAGACAAACACTTGCTACCAACAGTAGAGTTTGGTGGAGGTTCCATCATGCTGTGGTGCTGTGTGACCAGTGCCAGTACGGGGAATCTTGTTAAAGTTGAGGGTCGCATGGATTCCACTGAATATCAGCAGATAGTTGAGAATAATTTAGAGAAATCAGTCACAAAGTTGAAGTTATGCCAGGGCTGGATATTTCAACAAGACAACAACCCTAAACACTGCTCAAAATCTTCTCTGGCATTAATGCAGAGGAACAAGTACAATGTTCTGGAATGGCCATCCCAGTCCCTAGACCTGAATATCATTGAAAATCTGCGGGGTGATTTGAAGCGGGTTGTCCATGCTCGGCAACCATCAAACCTAACTGAACGGGTGATGTTTTGTAAGTTGTGTAAGGAGGAATAGTCCAAAATACCTTTATCCAGAGTCCAGAAACTCATAACAGGCTATAGGAAGCATCTAGAGGCTGTTATTCCTGCTAAAGGAGGCTCAACTAAATATTGATGTGATATTTCTGATGGGGTGCCCAAATCTATGCACCTGTATAATTTCCTTTTGATGCATATTTCACATTTTTTATCCATCCAATAAACCTAATTTCTCTACTGAAATAGGACTGTGTCCTTCAGTTATTTGATAGATGAAAATGAAATTGCTGATCCAAACACCCAATTATTTATAAATTAAAAACCGGGGAATTGTCAGGGGTCCCTAAACTTTTGCATACGACTGTACTACTTTGGAGGCTTAGAGCAAAATTTCCACAGAATTTACAATCTTGGTTGACTATATAATTTAGAAAAAAAAAACATTTTGTAATCAGTAGGGCTAATGCCCATCTGGCTCCATACGCTACCCAGTCCTTTACTCAAAGGGGGGCAGAGTAAGAATTACACATCACAGTAAACAGCTTGCCTAGTAATTTCTTAGAAAGAAACAAGTAAAAGCACACAATTCAGTTCTATGCAAGTGTTTGGATGTTTACCTGCACACACACATGCGAGAATAGGGCTTTCCAGGAGAGCTCTTCTTGAATTCTGCAACTGTGTCAGGTTGGTAAACGTTGAAACAGATGCGCCACTCATCTGAACCTTTCAATCTGAGTCAACACACAGGGCAATATGTTATATTGTGTTGTTCTGGATCATTGTTTGCCAATATTTAAAAGACACAGATGAAGGTTTCACTCAGATCACTGGTTTTCAACAACATGTGGGATACTTTGTATTTGTGATGAACAAAGAACACTTTTTTTCTGAAAAAAGTATGGAATATTAGGGATAAGAGGTGCTTCAACAAATACTACATTGGGAGTATTAACTCCAAAACAATTACTAAACAATGTAATGATAATTAGATGTCACCATATAGCTCTGGTTTGATTGACAGCTCTGTCAAATGTACTCCTCTACGTTAACAAACCACGTCACACATTTGTTGGGGATTCCCTGCCTGATGCTTGGTAAGGGAATGCCTGCAATAGCCTAAGAAACACTTGGTGCACATAATATAAACAATATACTACACATCCGGAATAAAATGGAAGGCCTAAATAATAGTTCTGCAATTACTAAAGTCAGACTGTAGCTTTATAGACTGGACCAAAATGTAAATTTGGGCACTGAAGACACTAGTTGCTGGATAAATTTTTGTATAGGATCCAATAGAAAGTATTGATTCTGAAGAGAGACAGGTGATTTATCTGTTAGTGTACTCATTTACCCTGAGTACTACCGTACCCATATTCAGATGAACACATGGCTCCCATGTTTATCACTCCTCATGCTGTATTGCAAACAGTGTTACCAGTTAAAGGTAGCTTTGAAAGTTGTTGGTAGCATGAAGCATTTGTTTAGCACAGTTGCTCATAATCTTTGAGAACATATTTCTGCTACTCATAAAGAGCAAGGAAATAAAATGTTTAATCTGAGTAGTAATCTGAGTTAAAGTCTATAGGTTGGTTATAATTCAAAAGCTATACACAGTAATTATTGTTCTGAAAATGTGTTCTGTTTTACTAGATTTGACATAAGATGTATCAACTTCCTCAAAAAATGTATTGTTGGGTGAGACTTTATGCAGTACAGCAGGAAAATAAAGATGGCAAAACACAAAAACGTCTTTTAGAGTGAGGAAGTCTGTATAGTTCATGTCATCTCAAAAGAATACACATAAACCAATTAGTGTATATAGCTTTTTACAACTATAAACAACCAATTCTACAGTTTTGGAGTTGTTCTAATGTATATTTATATGCCTTTGGGGAGCGCGTTGAGATGTTCCTAAAGACTCCCAGCAACTGCGATAAGCTAATGCTTTACACTACCGACAAATGTGTGAAAACAGCACAGAGTCATAAAAATGAAACCCACGTTTGACTGAATCTGGGTAGGAAAGACAACAGCTTAGACTAAAAGTTAATCATTTAATATCTTGTTGTGGAAAACTGAGGTAATGACGGAAAAATTCTTTAGAGAAATACCTGGACGCTCCCTCCAGCAGCCGGCTGGGTTTGAGGACATTTATTTTATCCATCAGCTCACCTGTATACGAGAAGCGTTAAAACCACTTTAAACTAGTGCACAAGCCCTAAAGAACAATGTCATTCAACTTCAGTAAACCACATGGCCTAACAAGTTAATATTACACAGTGGAGCTTATATCAACCGTCACTAACAACAATGTGTTATTTTCCTCCCTTCCCAATCCCCTCTAATCCTGCCTTGTCGGCAAATCCGCAACTCCTTGTACAGATCTGTGGGTTGGCGCAGGGCACGCACATAGTTCATCCAACCACATGTTGCCCAGCCACCGATTCTTCTCACACTGCTCATCCAAAATGGAAGCCTTCATTCAAATCATGCACGGGATGATTACGTTCACATACTTCCGTGATTGAATTCACAGGCTCCCGATCTGCACACAAGGAATCACTGGAGAGCGACATGGCAGGATAGATAATCTGATTTATCTAACCCAAATCCTGGGCAGCGCTATGCCAATTTGAACTGCCTTGTGCAGTAGGACCGGGTAAAGTCAAGAGAACCCATAGTCAGGCTCGAACCACTGACTATCATGATGCAGACTGTCCAGCAAAAAACTGATTCCCTGGCCAGGTGGTTCTTACCCGTTGAGCAGGGCTGTGCAGGGTCATGTAAAGGTGTGACTGGCCCTTCCCACAAGTGTGCTGGCCTATTTTTTCGCTTTAGTTGACTCCGCTTCTCCTGTAGCTTTCGGTATTCTGCCCAGTTCCTGCAGCGCTGTACCTCCCTATCCTGGTTGATGTCTCGGCGGTACTGGTCCTGCTCCCGCCGGGACATCCGACCTTGCCACAGGTTGAGCCTCAGCAGCCAGGGGGCCACGTCACAAGGCCCAACTGAGCCCACAGCCTCAGGCAGCAGGCAGGGGTCCGGGGAAGCCAGGCTGCCACGATGCTTGTCCCTGGAGCCCAGGTCTGGGAAGGGGAGGGATCGGAAGTCCCAGCGGGGAGATCCAGAGCTCTGGGATTGGCCAGGCAGCTCAGGTTGAAGGTCTGGGGTACCTCCCTTGGACCACCAGCTCCTGCCCTGGACACCCTGTGCTGAGGTGCTGGGGTCCTCCTGTGATGCCATCTGGGTTTCATCCATGTCTGGAGGAGCCTCAGGATTCATGCGCTCTTTACCCCCGTCGCGGTCTTTTACCTCGGTTCCCTCAGTCGTAGGTCCCTCCTGTGTTCTGGTGTGATGGGAAGCAGCAGGAAAGGTAGAAAAATGGTTTTACGTTGGACAGAAAGCACTTTGAGGTGTTTAGGCTGACGCAGACTAAAGGGCCAGTGTCTGTGGCAGCTACCTCACCTGTGTGTGGGGCTGTGGCTGCGTTTCCTCTTCAGCTGCCTGCCGGATCTTTCTCGCGACAGGGGAATGTTCAACTGCCTCTCGTACTGAGATGGAACACTACTACAGAGAACAGCACACACATTTACATCATAAGTACAGCCTCTTCAATGCAGTTAAAGTGGAACTGACTGCATTTGTAACTACATGAATTCATATTAGCATTTAAAATGCACCTCCAGAAACGACATGGTGTCAATCATAACATTTTCTGACAACTGATCGCATTGATATGCTCAATTTCACGGTTCCACTTTAAGCAAGTTAAAATAAATAATCTTAGACAATGTCCTAATTGTGTAAAACAGTGATCCCCAAACTGGATACATACACATATATACATACACATTTAGGGACACCAGTCAGATCCTCTAACCCACAGGTGTCAAACTGGTTCCACGGAGGGCCTAGTGTATGCTGGTTTTTGGTCTTTCCCTTCAATTAGTGCCCAATTAAGAACTATTAAGACTGCCAGGTGAGGGGAGATCCTAACTAATTAGTGACATTCAATCATTCAGGTACAAGGTAAAAGCGAAAACCTGCAGACACTAGGCCCTTTGTGGATCCGGTTTGACA